>ML266959.1:0-12820 GCA_005239495.1 Nicotiana undulata | reverse complement strand
TTAGCACCGTTTTTCATAACGTGGTAGTGTGGTGGTCAACTAAAGACGGACAAGTATTACACTTCACACATCACATAATTCAGACAACCAGTTGCACATATTAAAACAATACACGTACCATATGCTAAAACACCACAAGTGATTTTACAAAGATTAAAGTTAGCCAAACATACCTGGAGTCGAGTTTCCCTTTTCAACTTTAACCCACAACCACTGAACCGACTAGTACCGTCAATCTAGTTCACAATTAGACATATTCAACTCAGAATTTGAAGTCATGCATGCAATTCGGACTCTCTCAAGCATTTTGTCAAGCACTATGTGAACCCATTAGATTACCAACCCTATCTTTGTGAAGTTTTCCCCAACCCACTCCCTCTTACTAGATTAGCACCATTATTAAACATGCATGCAAGGTCTTAGCTAATATTTCTAAGAATCAATCCAGGCCAACCCTCCCTTTGTTTAAAAATCAGAAAATTAATGAAAAGAAAGAAAAGGGGTTGGGAACCCTTACCTGCTAGAATGGGGAAGAAGGGGATTACTCGAATTGCCAGGCCTGAGAGACCTTGAAATTCACTTTGATGGAAGGATCACTTCCTTTCTCAAGAACTCTCCTTTCCTTCTCTCTATTTGTTCAGAAAACTTGTTAAAATGAAAGGGGGCAGGGGTTAAATGAAACTGGGGTCGGGTATAAAAATTTAGAAAATTAAAAGACCGTGTCGAATATGCGGTCAGGAATGCGATCGCATTCCTGACATGTGGTCCGCATATTGGACCGCAGAATGGCCCCCAGGTGGGCCAAATTTTGAAAACATTATGCCCGGGTATGCGACCAATATGCGGTCCGCATACACGTTATGCGATCACATTATGCGTCGCATACACGTTATGTGACCGCATTATGCGTCGCATAACACCCCTTCAATTGGGCAGCGATCTGCCCGTGTATGCGACAACTATGCGGTCCGCATACACGTTATGCGATCGCATAGTGCGTCGCATAACCCCTAATTTCTGGAAAAATTAATTCCTTTCAAATCTGGGGTATTTTTACAAAAATTAAGGTCCGTTTTAAAAATTTCCACAGAGTTAACCACTCGGGGACTTATTCGGGCATTATTTTAAGCAAGAAATTTTACGGGTCTGTACACCTGTGTCCCTCCATCTTATTTCTGAATAGTATGTAATTCTGATCCTATTAACCTATGATGTTTTGTGACAACTTTGTGACAACTATGTGGTAACTATGTGAATCTGTAACCTTATTCTACTGCTAACATGTGAATTACTTGTCCCCAACTCCCTTTCCCCTTTTGAGTTTGTCTCTTGAACCCTGCAGCTTTGTAGAGTTGTGATTGGCCTGTTTATTTCCTTTTGCAAAATATTTTTCTTTCATAAAAAACTCTTACATTGTTCTCTGAAGTCATTTTCATAACTATTTCAGAACTGCCTTTCAAGCTCAACTCTTTTAAACTATAAGCACTTCACACTACTCTTAGAAATTAGGTCCTACCCCCTTCGTGTGAGCATTGCCTTGAGTACCCATTGAACTTTGGCACACAAGGCTGGTAATTCAACACTGCACTTTTGTTAAAATCTTGGCAATTTTGCTTGGGTGATGGTATTGGCCAAGGACCCATTTGGGGCCCTAGGGAACCTTCTCCATAGAACTCTTCCTTAACTCACTCTAATGTAACAGAAAAATGGCTAACAATGATGGGGGATAGGTGTTATATTGGACTGGGGTCGGGTTTTAAAAACTAGAAAACGGGCGCCCCGACGCAGGTTTGCGATCCAAAATGTGATCGCATTTTGGTTTTGCGGTCCGCAAACCTGCCGAACAGGCCTAAACTCGGCAGAAAAAGAAAAGTAAACTGCCAGGTATGCGGCAACTATGCGGTCCGCATACCCAATATGCAATCGCATTTTGGGCCGCATAATTGCCCTCACAATGCACAACAAACTGTCAAACTATGCGGTCATTATGCGGTCCACATACCTGATATACGACCGCATGGTGGACCGCACATCTGCATCCCTTCACGAAATTTTTCCTCTAAGTCCGCAGGTTACTTTTCAATCCTAAAGGTCCGAACCGCGGCTCGCAAGCTCGCCTCGAAGAATTTCTACATCTATAACGACATAGGGATCTAATCGGGCATCATTTTGGTTAAGGATTTTACGGGTCTTTACAATCTTGGATAGAAATCTCGCTACAAACTACGATAATATTGTTTAACTTCAATACTTTAAGATACGATATATTAATTTACTATATTCGACTAGCGAGCATATTTTAGTGTGTGTTTTGCGCTTGTCAAAATTTTTGCGTTGTTGTCGGGGATTGACAATCAATAGTATTTGAAATAGTTTGTAGTGTTAATTTAGGAATTTTTATTTTTATTGTATTTTCTCTTTTTATGTTTGGTGTTTTTTTTACCGTGCGTAGGCTATAGATGAGATTTGTGCATGACTTGATCTTTTGGGAAAGAAGCGCAACCATACGAACCAGAAATCAAGAAACAACTGCAACAGTTGAGGAAGGAAAGAAATATCCTAACAAAGAAGAGGAATATAGAAGAGACCTCAGTGGTCAAATCCATAGAGCATTGCAGTGCAATGTTGCAAAATAAACTCCCATAAAAGTGTGGAGATCCAGGTAGTTTTAGAATACCTTGCCTTTTAGGCACTCTTAACTTAGATAAATCTTTATGTGATTCGGGTTCCTCAATTGATCTAATTCCTTTGTCAATTTACATGAAACTGGAGAAGGAGATTAGATAGATAAGCTCAGTGCCTATATCTTAGCAACTGGCAGACCAAATAACTACAACACCCGAGGGGATAGTGGATGATGTTTTGGTGTGGATTGATAAGTTCGTAATTCTTGTAAATTTCATGGTGGTGAATATGGAGGAGAAAAAGGAGGCCCCCTCATCCTAGGAAGACTATTTTTAGGAATGGGTAGAGCTATACTGGATATACATGATAGGAAACTCATGCTTAGAATAAGTGAGGAGACCGTGACGTTTGAGATGAATTTAACAACTGCAGTGAAAAAGGAGAAGCGAGTTGCAAGTGTTGAGTGGAAGGTGAAGTGCGTGAAAGATAAGGCTGCTATTAGTGAAGGAGATAAATTTGGCGTGTACCCCAAGAAGGCTGAGAAGAAGTTGTATGCGTGGATGTGTGCACTAGTTCGGGCGCATGGGATGGAGTTCTACTTTGATTCAGACGCCAACTAGAGATTCAGGAAAGTTTGCTCTACCTTATACTTTTTAATTATGTGACGTGGGGACATGCCACAACTTAAAGTGTCGGGTGGGGGATAATTGTATGTTGTATGAATATTAGTCTTAGTTTTTATGTTTGTTAGTTTTAGTAGTAGAAAGGAAAACCATAAAAGTTTTAATTTTTTTTTGACTTTTCTCGATGATGGATATCATTCGACGAGTTTCTTGAGGGATTAAAGTCTAAAGGGAAAGACAAAAAGATTTTCTTTTGTTAGGTAGTGTAACAATTCCCCCTTGGTATTTCTTTGTGTCGCGGTTCATTTCCAATGGTTTTGTTTGAACTGGGTGTAGTTATTTTTTATTTTGATTAGGTGTAGGAAACCTTGTGCGATGAGTTGAATTGAAGCAATATCTCTTGACTTTGTTATGCCTTGAGAATAATGAGTTCTTTAGTTATGACGCTTAGGCTCAGGTGTTTACTTTTGTATAAGTAGCTTAATTTGTGTGTTCTTTACTTTTCTTAACTGCTTTGACTAGAGTGTCTGGATAATCCAAATTTGAGAGAGTTATGTTCCATGTGGGAGTGAGGTTTTGTATATTCTATGAATTGCATTTTATGTCTAGAACTTTCCCCGTGTGTTTGCAAAGAGAAATAGTAGTTTTATTCAGTCTTGAAAATGATATAGGCATTTCTTTGTTGAGCCAGTGATATATTTTACCCACGTAATTTTTATATATCATAACTATCTCCCGTTGAGCATATAATCATGTTTCTTTGGCAATCACATTACAAGCATCACCCATTTGTTTGAATTGACCATCTATTGGAACCTTTTCACATTTGTGAGCACTTGAATTGTATGAACTTTGTAGAAGTTGAAGTGTGGGGTGGTTGGTTAGGCTTTTGAGTGGAACTAATGAAGTAAGGAGAAAGGTACATTGTTTTGAAAAAGTAAGAGCCACTTGAGTTGAATAAAAAAAGAAAAAATATAGTTGTATTGTTGTGGAAAATATTTTTGATAGTGGCGACTCTTGATGTATTTGTGCTTAAAGAAATAGGAATTTAATGTATGTGGATGTGAAGGTGGAGTATGGTTTGACATAAGTGTGGGGTTTTGAATGTAAAAGTGTATGTATTAAAGTGCTTAGGGAGGTGTAGTCACTCTTATATCTAAATGTATCATACCCGTCCCGCAACTTACATTACAATCAATTAAAGTCCTACTTGATCCTTGACTGAATAACTCAATTAGTGGAGTACTACACTACGGGAAGCCTATGGTTCATCTTGTGTGGCATATGAATGTTGTTTCTGAGAGTGAGTGAATTCTTTCTATCATGAGTTTCTAATCGTTCATAAATTTTGTTGTGTGTGGAACTACTCTTTATTGTTGCGTGTGGGCACATGATTCATGAAGGAAAAGTAATGTCGTTGACCTCTATGTTAGAGTAAGTGAGCAACTTGTGAATGATGTATGGTGCTTGTGAGTTAAATCTTGAGGCAAGCATGTAACACTATTTTTCTTAGTCTATTTTAAAAAATTCATGGTGTGATGAGTAGGAGAGTTGTTTAATAAGGTCGTGTCATTATAAAGTGTAGTTTGATTTCTCAAGGACGAGCAATGGTTTAAGTGTGGGGTGTTGATGGTAGGCTATAATGTTGTGTTTTAGTCGCTTATTGCACTTCAATTTACTGCACTTTAATTGAGTTGAGCTTTAATCACTAGTGTTTTGCACTAATTGTGTGTTTTATTCCTTGTAGGAGTGATTCCGAGCTATATAGATGCTATGGAATGAATTCAAGTGATTTGTAGCTTTGATGTCTAAGTAAAAGCTCAAGGAGTCAAACTGGAATCGTGTTCAGGGATTAACTGTTGCTACTGCACTTAAAGAACGAAACAAAGAATCGAGAAGGACGCCACCCAGGTGCGCGAGCGCGCACTGGGTGCGCATATGGCGCAGAACAGTGTGAAAAGTGTGCGAGCACACTTCCAAGTGCGCACGTCCAACTCCGAAAAAGTGTCCTATTTCGCGTAGGAAAAGGTGTTTTCGCTTGGGCCCGACCCTAATTGGGTATATATACATGGAAAATGGTACTTTTGGGACTTTTGAAATATCTTAGACCTAAGGAAGCCAAAGAAGAGGTGGAGAAGAAAAAGATCAAGAAATCCATCATTCAATCTCAACTTAAGACAAGAGTTTGGATTGTTAATGTTTTCCTTTAACATAATCGTTGTTATGATGAATTACTCCATATCCATGGAGTAGTTTCTCTTTAGGGTTTGATGGATTTGGTGTATTGATACTTGTTTGTATAAAATTAACTCTAGTTTTTATGTATTGAATTGTTTTGGATGTATTAATCGTTGCATTATTAACTAGTTCATGTAATCGGGAGAGGCATAACTTGTGATATTCTTGCATTATATTTTGTTGGTTGAATTTAGTAATTCTCCATAGTAATCGAAAGAGGCTAGTTGAATTGTTGATTAAATTAAGTTAAGAGGATAATTGAAAGAGGTTCTCCTAAAGACCAATCCACAACGAATTCTTGCATATCTTCACGTACACAAAATTGGTTCATCTTGTGAGGTTGAGACTTAATCGAGAGAGGAGTTTCTACTAATCAATTGAATTAATAACCTAGTGAATTCGAGAGACTCAATTGATCATTAGAAGTGAATTAACTAGAGTTAAATTCCAAACATTTGTCTTGCACCTATCCTATCAACCCTATCTTCTCAAAATAGATAACTTCATTTTCTTAATACTTGCATTGATTTTCATTAGCCAATAGTATAGAGTCTTAGTTAATTTTAGTTTTAATCATATAAACCTCAATTGTTGATCATCGTGGATAGCAATACTGCTACAAACTACGATAATACTGTTTAACTCCAATCCATGTGGATACGATATTTTAATTTACTATATTCGACTAGCAAGCATATTTTAGTATGTGTTTTGTGCTCGTCATGGTGCACCAGGTTCTAGGAGAATGGGCTACGAGAACAGCAAAATATTTCCATATTTGCACTATTTACAAGAGCTGATCAAGAGGTTCACAAAGATAGAATTTAAACACGTTCCAAGGATTTAAATTAGTTTTCAGATGCATTAGCCACTTTGTCTTCCATGATACAACACCCAGACAAGAATTTCATATTGAAGAAAATTTCGTCGGAAATCCCCGGTTCCATGATGTCAAGAAATACTTGGAGAAGGAAGAATATCCAGAGAGTTATACCCATACTCAGAATCGCACGCTTCGAAGATCGGCCAACCATTTCTTTCAAAGTGGAGCAATTCTATATAGAAGGACCACCGATTTGGGATTGTTGTGATGCGTTGATGCCAAGGAAGTGTCTAGATTGCTCGAGGAAATACATGCCAGAACGGGCGGACCCCACATGAATGGTTTCGTTCTGGCCAATAAGATATTAAGAGCAGGGTATTTCTGGATGACTATGAAAACAGACTGCATCAAATATGTTAAAAAATGTCACCAATGCCAGATACACGCTGATATGATACGAGTATCGCCCAACGAACTCAATGCAACGAGTTCGCTCCGGCCTTTCTCTGCTTGGGGTCTGAAATTCGTCGGACAGATCAAACTCGCTGCTTCAAATGGATATAGATTCATTTTTGTGGCTATAGACTACTTCACAAAATGGGTTGAAGTCGCATCCTATTAAGTTGTAGCAGATTTTGTTCGGGACCGTATCGTTATTCGATTTGGAGTACCTGAGGCAATCATTACTGACAATGGTGCCAATCTCAATAGCAACTTGACGAAAGCCATGTGTGAAACATTCAAAATCAAGCATCGGAACTTTATAGCATACATGCCACAAATGAACGGAGCCGTAGAACCCACCAACATGAACATCAAGAAAATATTGAGGAAAATAGTAGAAAATTACCAACAATGGCACGAAAAGCTATCATTTTCTTTGTTTGGGTATCACACCACAGCTCGTACACCAAGTGGGGCAACTCCCTATCTATTGCTTTACAGTACTAAAGTCATTATTCCCACCGAAGTAGAAATCCCTTCCTTGAGGATCATACAGGAAGCCGAGCTCAGCTGTCGCGCCCCCTTTTGTCACGACCCAGAATCCTAATCCAGGTCGTGATGGCGCCCAACGATGGGGTTAGGAAAGCCAATATGAATTGCACTAGGTGTTACCCTTCCCATTTGATTAAACAAGTCAATATTACCAATTTTAAACAATTAAATCATGAGGATAGCTTGATATAAAACTAAAATCATAACAATACATGGCCAAAATAAAGCATATGTATGCATATACAACCCCAACTCCCAAAATATACACTACGTGTGTGCCAGGAACTAGTGTCACGAGTGTCATGGGCAAACTAACGGAATATACAAAGCATAATAATATATACAAATCCACAGTCTGAATGAAATAGACGGGAAAATAACAAAAGTAAATGAAACTCCATGGTGCTGCTGGGGATCGCCAGAGGAAACAACTCATCGTGAAGTCAAGTCCACTAGCTTAGGGTCTATCTCCGGTACAATAACCAGAAGCACCGGCCTCAGAACCTGTACAGTTAAGTACAGAAGTGCAGCATGAGTACATTTAAATAATTATGCACCCAGTGAGTATCCCACCTAATCTCGAAGAAGTAGTGACGAGAGGTCGACTCGATACTCACTAAGGTCCATCAGTAACAACATATGATAGAATATAATGAAATACAGTAGGCATGTCAGGGAATAAGCAACAAGTACATATCAAGAGCAGAAATCCAAGCAACTACTGAATTAAGAAATAATGCACTTTCAAGGGTAAGACCACAAAAACGAAACCAAAATCACCAAATCTTAGATCCGTCGTGGCGTACGGCCCGCTCCCATAAGGTACCTTCTAAACTTGCCGTGGCGTATGGCCCGATCCCATATGTGTACAATACCTCTCAACTCTGTCGTGGCGTACGACCCGATCCCATATGTATTACAAATACTTTTCAACTCCTACGTGGCGTACGGCCCGATCCCATATATATTACAAATACTTTTAACCTCCACCGTGGTGTACGGCCCGGTCCCATATATATTACAAATACTTTTCAATTCTGCCGTGGCGTACGTCCCGATCCCATATATATTACAAATATTTTTTAACTCCGCTGTGGCGTACGGCCCGATCCCATATAGGCATAATCGCTCTCAAACCTGCCGTGGCGTACGACCCGATCCCATATAACTGCCCAGGGATTCCTTCACTGCGATCGCGACTAGGGCCCTGCGATCGCAAAGCCCAACTGGCCAGACCTCTGCGATCGCGGTAGAGGTCTTGCAATCGTGAAGAGTAACTGTGCCCAGCCCTGGCTTGGCACTATGCGATCGCGAGGAGGGGGCTGCGATCGCGAAGGCATGGAGTCCAATAGGAAGTTGCGATCGCGAAGAAAAATCAGCAGCCCAGCCAAATTCCTTCTCCGCGATTGGGACCCACCTTCTGCGATCGCAGAGAAGGAAACCAGACAGCAAAAATCTTGTTTTCCTACTTAGCTCCCGGGGGTCCAAAACTCACCCGAGCCCCTCGGGACCCCGTCCAAAAGCACTGGCAAGTCTGTATTCATGATGCAGACTCGCTCGAACTTCCGAAACGCGAAAAACAACACTGAAACTCAGAATTCAAACCCGAAACCAAATTGAATTATGCTTAAGAACTTAAGATTCTAGAATTCATTTCAATGTGCCGAACCGGCCTATACTACTCGGAATGACTTCAAATATTGCAGACAAGTCATAAATGACATAATGGAACTATTCCTCATCTCGGAATTTTATTCGGATCTCGGTAACATAAAATCACATCCCAAACCCAATTTCAAATTCTTTGAAAATCCTCAAAACTTCTCTAACTCTAAATTTCCCATTTGATCCGAACCCCGTCAAATCAAGTCCGTTTCTTACCAAATTTCACATATAACTTAAATAACACATATTTAATCTGTCTCGGGCTCCGAAACCATAATACAGGCCCGGCAACACAGGTTTCACATCGAGGTTCATTTTCATAAGCCTTTATTATTTTCAGAAAACAATTTTTTTTTAAAATTTATTTTTCGGACTTGGATCCTCGGAATTTGATTTCGGGCATACGCCCAAGTCCCATATTTTCTTACGGACCTTCCGGGACTGCTAGATCACGGGTATGGGTCCGTTTACCAAAAATGTTGACCAAAGTCAACTTTATTCAATTAATTATCATAAATTGAACTCTTTATCAAGTTTTCACGTAAAGGCTTCCCGGCTATGCGCCCGCGCTGTGCACACACATCGAGGTGAGATTAACGGAGGCTTTTGGGACCTCGGAACACAGTCATATTTAACTTTACACTAGTTTCTCGGCACGTGCGTTGCACGTGTATGCCAAAACATATTGTACGCAATTTTGTAAAATAATATTAATATTGTTAAATTAAGGTTTTGAATATATAATTACACTTAGAAGAATAAAATGCAAGTTTGTTGTGAATGATCAATATAAATCGTCATATGGTGACTTATTTGTCGAAATCAAGATAACTGAATATCCACTAATTATGCAACAAAATATTGGAGGCTCATATTAAATTCTTAGGATGACAAAAGATGCTTTCAAGATTTTTTTGCAACTTATGAATATGCGATGATGATAAATTATAAGTATCTCCTGAATTCACATAGAAAAATATTGTAATATTAATTACTTATTTTTCTAAAATGTAATAAAATTAAAAAAAGTCAATTATTCTTTAAGATATTGCACTAAACACACCTCTGTTTTCATACTCTTTCTTTTTTGGTAATGTCTGTTGTCATACTCTAGCTAATGTAATATCTATTAACCAATTTATTTTACTTCTCCAATTATGTTTCTTCACAGTTTGCATCTTTTATCTTGGTTGAGTCGATGCAATAT
The DNA here is from genome assembly GCA_005239495.1 of Nicotiana undulata. Taxonomy (NCBI): domain Eukaryota; kingdom Viridiplantae; phylum Streptophyta; class Magnoliopsida; order Solanales; family Solanaceae; genus Nicotiana; species Nicotiana undulata. The sequence continues at coordinate 2,643 of ML266959.1, read as the reverse complement.
ATTTATCCATCCTTCGCAATGTCATTCTCAATGATAATTTTTTCAATATAAAAAATTAAAAATAAATATTACTATTTTTTGTGCATGATAAATAATGTAATATATGTGACTATATACATATAAATGCACGTGTAAACACACACACACACACAATATTATATATACATGTGATAATTTTAGTAATAATTAATATATGTGAATCTATGTACATATAAATGCACGCGCAAACACACACGCCACATACATTATTATATACATACATGTGATAATTTTAATAATCGTGGAGTAATATATTATCGATAAGAAATAAAAAAAAAAATTTAATTAATTTTTTAATTTACTCATGATTTGTCATGTTTAATTTTCATGCTCTAGATATAACATATACTTCCATCTTCTTGATATTGTTTAACATTTTCCACTGGTAGTACATATTATCGTTGGTATATTAAAATTATTCTAATTAGTAAAAACTTGAAATATTATAAATTATATGACTGAGTAAGCCAATTAATCTTATAAACAATACAAAATAAATTTATTTAGAATAGAATATTTTATAGTTGAGCATGAATCTTTTGTGCTTGTCTATTTATGTTTGTGAAAATAGTTACTGCATATTTGGACATGAATAAACTATATGGAAGATCATACTGTTGAAATTCTCTTTCAATCATATTGCCAAACATTTGTAGGATATAATATGTGACATCCACACAATAAAATTACAAAATAGATTTAGTTTTCAAATCCTAAGCTCCCATTTCCCAAAATAGATTTAGTTTTCAAACCCTAATCTCTCATTTCCTCTGCGGTTACGATCACTTTTTCCTTTCTAATAAGCATTATCATGCTTACTTATTTATTTTTCATGTTCCTCCACCAATCTACCTATATTGTTGTTGGAAAACATATATCATTTAATATTTGGTGCAAAAAGCCAAACAAAAAGAATATTGAAGTTCAGTTGGTTGGAAGTCTTCTCACCGGGTTCACTTAAAATATACTTTTCATTTTTAGTTTGTTTAGACTTTTGCTTTCATAAAAAGATGATATCCGGACCGAATATAGAATTAGTTGTGTGGTTATATACTTGGACAGGAAAAAAGGAGTAAATTTTAATCAAAAGGCTTAAGCAATATCTAAAACATTATAGATAGACATATATGATTCTTCTAAATAAAGTACTTCATATTAGATAATAACTCTAAAGTAAAATTCCTCATGAACTTATGCGTGTAACTATATAATACGTCAATTAATATTTAAGTTTAGCTATAGAACGAAAAGGTTAATTTTAATATTAACTAATTTATTCCTGAACACTACAAAAATATATTTCAAGAGCATCAGACAATATACCCTACCATGTACATCGAATGTGTTTTGTAGAAATTGACAATTAAATAGTATGTGAAGTTAAAACATTACCTGATTTCCTGTCACGATTTATTGATTCGTCACTCAGATTCTATATAATTTTCTTTGCCCACACAATCACAAGTTTTGTAGACCATTGCGTATATGTTTTCTATTCCTCTTCTTCGGTTTCAAACTGATAAATAATGCCAAACAGGTGCAATAAAAACTAACTCCATGTTCAAGGCAAACATAGAAGGTGCCATTCAATTTGTTGCAAAGATAACCACTGTAATTTATCAAATTTTGATAGTGTATTGAACTATGAATTTTGTAAGTGTCATGTTGAAAGGATACGTAGTATAAGTGTTGCTGAAAGGATGTGTTAATAGTCAGTAGAATGACAAAGCCGTTGAATTTCTTCTGGTTCAGAATAAGTTAATCGGCATTTTGTGGCAACTCCTCGTAATTAGGGCTCTTTTAATTAAAAAGGTATTTAAATAAAGGATGGGTATTTTAGTTAAATAGGGTATTTAGATAAACCAGAAGGATACTTTTGTAATTTAACTTTTAAGTTAAGGGCTTCCTACTTTTATATTAATATAGATAAGATGACCCTTTTGGTCATCACAATCTCCCCCTCTAAAACAAACGTTCGTCCTAGAACGGACGTAGAATCGTACTTGAAGTGCTGAATAGTTGTGGGTACCTGCTCCGCATGTCCTCCTCGAACTCCCAAGTCGCCTCATCGACTTGTTGGCCCCTCCACTATACCTTTACAGCAGAAATTCTCTTAGACCTCAACTGGCGGTCCTGCCTATCAATAATAGCAACTGGCTCCTCCTCGAAGTCCAACTTCTCATCTAACTGAATAGTGCTGAAATCAATCACGTGAGAGAAATCGACATGATATCTCCGGAGCATGGATATATGAAAAATCGGATGAACTTCTGATAAGGCGGGAGGTAAAGAGAGCTCATAGGCAACCTCCCTGACTCGCCTCAACACCTCGAAAGGGCCTATAAACCTGGGGCTCAGCTTGCCCTTCTTCCCGAATCTTATAATGCCCTTCATCGACGAAACTTTCAACATAACCTTATCTCCCTCCATAAAAGCTACATCACGCGCCCACTGATCTGCGTAACTCTTCTGCCTGGACTGAGCTGTGCGGAGTCTCTCCTGAATAATTTTCACCCTATCCAAAGCATCTCTCACAAAATATGTGCCATATAACTTGGCCTCGCCAGGGTCAAACCACCCGATAGGAGAACGACATCGCCGACC
>MDKH01225441.1:0-14151 GCA_005239495.1 Nicotiana undulata | reverse complement strand
GCTAGCCTAGTTCCACGATAGGCGCCATCACGACCTGTTAGGATTTGGGGTCGTGACATCTCCATTCCACCAACAGTCCCCTTTATGACCCCCAAGATAGCCCTTTGTGGCACCTAAGACCTCTCTAGAAGCTACCCTAATGCAATTCGCAGTCATGAACCACATATTAGAGGCGTACCCCTACTCGTCCAGACCCTCGTAACCAATAACTTCTCCCCTAACTCCTGAGCTTTGTCCATGGTCAAGTTACCTCACTTGATCTTAGGTTGCATCCACACCACCCTCTTCCTCCTACTTCTCTTGATCTCTAGGTCCATAACTAGGAGCCTATGTAGGGTCGTGAGGTGCACACTTGGGATGACCTTGCAATCAGTGCACAGACCTTTATCGCATTTCTTGCAGAGAAGATAATCAATATGAGTCTTGCCCATTGAATTCCGGAAAGTGACCAGGTGCTCTTCTCTCTTCGAAAAACTCGAGTTAGCTATAACCAAATCAAAAGCGTTAGAAAAATCCAACAATGAACTACCTCCCTCATTCCTATCCCAAAAATCGAACCTGCCATGCACATCATCATAAGCCCTAGCACTCGCCCCAATATGGCCATTGAAATCTCCGCCAATGAACAACTTCTCTGTGTGCGGGATACTACGCACCATCTCGTCAAAATCCTCCCAGAATCACTTCTTGACCTCCTGGTCCAAACCTACATGAGGAACGTATGCACTAATCACGTTTACAGTAAACCCACCAACTACAAGCTTAATACTCATCAACCTATCATTTACCTTCCTAACCTCGACCACTAGCTCCTAGCTCCTTGAGGTCCTTGTCAACTAAAATACCTACCCCATTCTAACCCTCAGCGCTTCCTAAGTACCATAGTTTAAACATGTCTACATCTCGTGCCCTAGTACCCGTCCATCTAGTTTCCTGAACACACGCTATGTTGATCTTCCTCTTCTGAAGAATCTTAACTAACTTTATAGACTTCTCCGTCGACGTCCCAATGTTCCATGACCCAACTCTCATCCTAGAGGCTTTCTTATCCCTTTTCCCACCCCTGGACCCCACCCGCAACCTCACCCGAGGACATGACCTTTCTCTCACATCGTACACTACCACCACTATAAGCAAAAGATATTAGGTAAACACTACCTCTAAGAACAAGTAGCGAGAACGAAGGACTACAAGCTAGGAACCCGAGAGCTAAAAATAACTCAAAGGCGCTACTACGAGAACAATAACGCGAGCATGCACTAGAACAAAGAATATACCACGTCTAAGAAACTACCCCTATGCAAACAAGGAAATAAAAGGGATAGATGAAACCTTAAGCTTAAAACACTAGTAGAAAAGATAGAAAAATAAGCAAATATTGTCTACCAAAAACAATCAATCCAACTACGGGTTACCAGCAAGGCAACCAAAACTAATAGATGTGTACTCAAACAAAAATTGCCGGCAAGGCAACAATAAATAAATATGCGCAAATACAATTCAAGAAAGATGGAACCTGGATTACAGTCGGGAATGTCTGGACGCGCTTCCCAATCCGCTAATGTTGCTACCTCCCGAACCCGTGTGCTCCAGCAAGGTGAACCGGCTTCAGTCGGCACTAGGGTTTCAATCTGTACCCAGCACGAACAACAAGCAATTCAATTTATCGACAGAAAATGCCGAGACTTTTGACGGATGGAATTGAATCAAAGCACTGATTCTTCAAAAGTACGCACATCAGGGAAACACGAGAGCGACTCTTTCAAGATTTTGAATTCCGAAATAGACAAGATTTTTACAATGCAATTGGGGTACAAGCACATAACCGGATATAAAAATAAAAGGGAGGAATCCTCCTTTTACCTAAATTCAATGCAGTTGGGGTACAAGCACAGAACCGAAATCAGGCTGATATGGAGATGTTTAAAGATACCCTATTGAGAGCTTTAACAATTCTGAGAGTTGTTAATGAAGGAGATGGCAAGAAATTCTTCAATTTTGTATAATCAAAAGAAATGAAAAGAAAAAAAAAATCTTTCTTGACTACACAATAATTAATGCACAAAGGAACAAAGATGCAACATAAACAAGAATTCAATAAGAAAAAGATTAGAGAATCTTGAAATTACAAACTGAGATTGAAGAAGATGCAGAGTTGGTAGAATTTTGTCTCGTTATAAATAATATGGTTTCCGTCGAATAAGAAAATGGTGTTTAGGAAAGGAGATATGTCAAACCGTGGTTCATATGGTCTCATGTTCTAAGTATAGAGACCGATAACTATTTTTTCTATATATCATGTTGATTTCTGGTATATGTTAATTTTATTTGTTTGATGGATTGAAATTTGAATTCATAAATTAGTCACTCTCATGTTTTGTATTCAAAGTACCCATTATGCTCTCACAATAAAGGATATAATAGGCATTAATTCACCGAGTTAAATATTTCTTAGTAATTGATTTCTTTAGAGCTAATGAAATTTGGGAATGACATTTCACTTGTCATAGTGAAATATATTCATATGCCTCTCCTAGTGAATATCTAATTTTATTTCCTAACAGTAATTAATGTGTCTTGCAAATCATTACGGCATGCACTGTGTGAATTATCAGCATATAACAACTAGATAATTGTAATCTAAAACACTAGTCTTTGGTTATCTTGGTGGATAATTAATTAATTTATTTATTCTAATTATTTGATATGGAAAAGCATCAGGCAAGAGTTAACTTTTTTTTAGTTTTCTTCATGAAAGATTGATAGTGAAATTTCATAACATTCTATTTTTCTTCATGAAAGATTACATTTAGTATATCAAATTACCAATTATATATCATTAGTAGTTTTTAAGGGTATTAATTATACTCCTAATTTAATGGTACCGTATATTCCTTCTAATCCCCCTCTCCCCCAACGTTTCTCTCTCCAATTCCCACACCTTTACCCAAATTTCCCTCCCACACCCATGATTTTCTGGAACGAAATTGTATTATAGAAATATAGCAACATAATCATAATCGTCCATCCACATATGCTAGCATCCCTGACAAAACAAACTTTCCAATTCCCTATTTCCAGACAATACTCACCTTTTGGTAACCACCCCAGATGTGGGTACAATGGCTTTCTGATCATCAGCTTCAACTTACGGCTTCCAATTTACTTATTATGAATGCCAACAAAAAAGAATCTCACAATTCACTAAACTAAGCAATGGCTGATCAAAATAGTACTGGTTCTCCTGGAAATTCCATTCATGGCGTTACTGGCAAAGAGCAAACTTTTGCCTTATCAGTTAAATCCGATCTCAAAATCCCCATAGACATGACAGTAAAATATTTAAAAACCAGGCCCCTGGCGCACAACCTTTCTACAAGATACTATTATTGTAGAAGTTTTAGTCGTTTTTGATTTGTGAAAACAGAAAACAAAACATCTACATTCAGAATTCAAATAATCTACAAACTGGGTAAATTGAATTTTAATATCCCAATTCCCATTCAATTGTAGTTTAATTGGGATTTTCGACATAATTGCATTTTTTGCAGAAGATTTGTAGAAATTTTAGTCGTTTTTGATTTGTGAAATGAGAAAACAAAACATCTACAATCAGAATACAAATAATCTACAATTTATCTACAAAATATCTACAAACTGGGTACATTGAATTTTAATATCTCAATTTCTATTTAATTGTAGCTTAATTGGGATTTTCGACATAATTGCGTTTTTTGCAAAAGATTTGTAGAATTTTTAGTCGTTTTTTATTTGTGAAATGAGAAGACAAAGCATCTACAATCAGAATACAAATAATCTACAATTTATCTACAAAATATCTACAAACTGGGTACATTGAATTTTAATATCTCAATTCTCATTCAATTGTAGCATAATTGGGATTTTCGACATAATTGCATTTTTTGCAGAAGAATTGTAGAAGTTTTAGTCGTTTTTTTAATTATGAGGAGCAGACTTTTCAGGAAGCTCAGCAATATCTATTTCATGTTTAGTGTGTGATTGCTCATTCTTTTTCTCTGGTGTCCAAGACTGTTCCAATATAGTTGCCTACATCGATCCCCTTCTTCTGCGAAGGTAAAGGAGACAACACACTTGACTTCTCTTCCCCGAGCAGAAAGCTTTGATTTTTCACATCCAAAACTCTTTCTTTGGTTACTTCATGGTCTATTTTCTCCATGTCTCACAAGATGTAGGGCCTGTCGTACTGAATATTGTACATCGCGAGAGTGCTATTATCCTCCAATGTCCATCCCGCAAAGATTAACCTCTATTTATGAAATCGAATACCCTCCTCTTGAATTGCGACCGTAACATCTGCAACAGTGTAATCAGACTCCACCGTTAACTTTATAGTGCGTCCAGTCATAGATTTCACTATGATTTGCATTGTTAATACAAAAGCAGTTTGATCTGGAAGAATAAAACTCGTGTTAGAAGCACAATCTTATCAGGACCAAAATAATTCAATAAAATAATATAGGAGCGCACCTAATTAGGAAAGAATCAGCTCCTAATAATTGGTATTTATTGAATGGTATAATTATTGTAGAATAACTGTGAACATAGCGGGTAAATATGAAACTATACACATTTTTGGTAATAAGGTTTCATATATGGTATAGGAAGAAAAAAATCCCAAAAATTAATGATCACTATAAAGTGGTAATATTGGTAAGGCTCGAGAGTACTAGGGCACAATGAGGGTAAGAAATCGGGTTTGAGTCATGATGCTCCATGATTGTCACGACCTAAAATTAAACATGTCGTGATGGCGTCTATCGTGGTACTTGGTAAGCCGACAACTCAGAGATTTCCAACACTTTCAAATTTAAAATGTACTAAAACAGGTTTTAATAAGAAAAATCTCAGAGAAACTGATAAAAACAGTCACAACTCAATACAGAAGTTTCCCAAAACCAGGGTGTCACTGAGGACACGAGCATATATACCGTATACAAAGTCTCATACACTGTCTAAGAAGTAGAAACTGAATAAATAAAATGGAGTGATATGGAAGGAGGGTCAAGGTCTGCGGGCGCCAGAGCAGCAACCTCGAAAATCTCCGAATGACTGGAAAACTCTGAGAATCAACACATGGATCTGCACACGAGGTGCAGGATGTAGTGTGAGTACGACCAACTCAGTAAGTAACAATTCTAACTATTGCGCTGAATGCAGTGATGAGCTTCACATGGTACAGTTCAATTACATAAATACGATACAAAAAGGTGGACATGCTTCCAAATTAACAGATAAAGCCCAAACATGTAGGATATGCCAAATACAACTGAGATAAGAAATGATGCATCTCGATATCTATATGCCAGTTATGTATGCCAACTGGAGTATAAAACAGTGATGAAACCATATACATACTCTCAGAGTATCAATCACTTGGTCCTCCCATTCACTCCGTCCTCACGGTCACTCATTCCTCACAGTCACTCAGCACTCGCGCTCGCACTCAGTAAGTACCTGCGCTCACTGTGGGTGTGCAGACTTCGAAGGGGAAAATCTAGCACAAGCGTTATAGTAAGCCAAGCATGGCATGAATCAATAAAACATGTTTCATCATTGATGATAAACTTACGTATTTAAGTCGCTTATTACACTCTAATTTACTGCACTTTAATTGAGTTTGAGCTTTAATCGCTGGTGTTTTGCACTAACTGTATGTTTTATGCCTTGTAGGAGTGATTCCGAGCTATATAGATGTTATAGAATGAATTTAAGTGATTTGAATCTTTTAAGTATGAGTAAAAGCTCGAGAAATTAAGCTGGGATCGTGTTCGGGAGTCAAATTTGATAGTTAAGAACAAACGAAGACTTGAGGAGGCATATTGCGCACTGTCTATTAAAATAGACATAACTTTTTGCTCCAAACTCCATTTGGGCTATATAATATATGGTTGGAAATCTAACTCAAAGGGCTACAACTTTCATGTTTTACATTCTCCAAAATCCAAACGAAACAGGGTAAAAAACGCGGTTGAAACCGCGACCGCGGACCTGACGCGTACTGGGGCAAAATACTTGGCCATATGCGCGGCCACTAGCGCGACCAGCTAGTCCAGACCTGGAAAATCATCCTTTTTCGCGTAGGAGAAGGTATAATTATTTGGACCCGATTATACTTGGTATATATACATGGGAGAACGTTATTTTTAGCAGATTGGACATATTTTGGACACAGATTCGACCTAAGGAGGCAGAGACACAATAGGAGCAAGGCGGGGAATTCTTCTACGAGTTTTTCCTTCCTCTTCTTATCTTTCATTGTTGGTTATGAATTTTAGTATTGTAATTTTACATACGTTTATGAATAGATAATTTGTTATCTAGGGTTTTGATGGAACCTTTTGTAGGATAAATTCTTGTTACATTTTTATATAATTGAGTCGTCGTATTTTCTCTATTTGTTCAACTAAGTTCTTGTTGTGGTTGATTGAAGGGACCTCAATTAGCTGTGCCTATTTAGTGTGTATCTACTCGAGAAAGAGTGCATATTTAGGTAGTTGTTGAGCAACATCACTCCCAAAGTATATGAGAGATCCATAATCGAGGGTTTAAAGGTTGGGTTAGAGATAACGATACCTTGGGTGCAATCTAAAGTGAGCTATATTAAAAGCAGCTAGCGTAGCTCGAGAGAGTGTGTCTAGTAAATTTTTGTAAATGCTCGAGAGATATTTACGGTAACATGAGTTCTCATGATTGATAGAGAATACTTAGGCAAAATTATAGAAGACACAACGGGAAGGATTCCGACAATTGGGGAAATCATAACTCTAGACCTCCTTAGTTTTGTCTCAAATTTCATCCTTGTTAGTTGATAATTTTACTGCTTTATAATAGTTGTTAGTTAATTAGTTAGAAATAAATATTATAATCTCTATAATTAGGAAATTGCTTGGACTTGTGTTTCTTAGCAATATTGAACAATTATAGCCAAGCCTTTCTCTGTGGGATTCGACTCCAGACTTGTAAACCGGATTATAGTTGCAACGACCGCTTAGTCCTTTTTATAAGGCATAGTTGGGCTTGATCAATCATGCAGCCTGATCTCATTAATATCCTCACAATCAGCCCATCAACCTCACTCAGTCATCAATCTCTCCAGTCTCTTGGGCTCACAAGAAACATGATAATCAACCTCAAACAATGGTGATATAATGTATCAATAAATATCAATAGAGGCTGGGATATGACATGAAAATAATAGATGTGACTGAGCGCATAGTTGCAAATTAACCAAATAATTCAACATGCAACGCGACCTCTGTGGGTCCCAACAATATCAACATGTAGCCTAAGCAAAATTTCTAACATGACTCGCAGCTCAATTTATCTAACACATGCAGAATATACGGATATCAACAAGATCATGCAATTTACAATTCCACATATCGAACAAGTCACAATTCCTACGGTGCACGCCCACACACCCGTCACCTAGCATGCGCGTCACCTCAACACCAATCACATAACACGTAGTTTGAGGTTTCATACCCTCAGGACCAAGTTTAGAAGTGTTACTTACCTTAAACTGAGAAAATCTCTACTCCAACAAGCCATTGCCTCGTATTCAGCCTCCAAATGCCTCGAATATAGTCACAAACAATTCGATACAATCAACATGAACTAAAGGAATCAATTCCATAAGAAAATACTAAGTTCTTAATAAAAAATATAAAAGTCAACCCTCGGGTCTACGTCTCGAAATTCGATAAAAGTTACAAAATTCGAATACCCATTCTTGCACGAGTCCAACCATACCAAAATTACTCAAATCCGATATCAAAATCTCGCTGAAATTCCCAAAATCCGGCCTAAGAAATTTCCTCCATTTTTTCCCAATTTCTCAACCCAAATCACTAATTGAATGATGAAATCAAAGATATAATCATGGAATTTAATCAAAACTAAGTAAGAATAACTTAACCCAATCACTCCCTTGAAAATCTCTCCAAGAATCGCCTCCAACGGAGCTCCGAAAATCAAATTTGTGATATGAACTCAAACCCTCATTTTTCAAATATTTATGTTCCGCCCAGATGTCCTTAATCGCGATCGCGGACAATGCTTCGCGATCGCGAAGAACAACTATTCTACCCCACAATTTAACCTAACGCAAACGCGATGCACCACCACTCCAAACCTACACGATCGTGTAAACACCCACGCGTTCGTAACACACGTGACCCGCTCCTGCCTCCTTTCCTCTTCGCGAACGCGTCTCCGCCCACGCGTTCGCGATGCACTGCTTAACCAACCTACATATTCTCATACTCCTGCTCGCGAACGTATAGGTAAAAATTCCCAACTTCCCTAAACGATCCTTGCTATCGCGTACTTATCCACGCGATCACATAGAAGGAAACCAGACTTGCGCACTAACAAACTTCAGTAGTCTTTAAATTCCAAACTTTGATTCTTTAACCATCCGAACTCCAGCCGAGTCCCCCGAGACCTCAACCAAACATACCAAAAACTTAGTCGAGGCCTCAAATCCATCAAACAATATAAAAAATACGAATCACACCCCAATTCAAGCCTAATGAAAACTAAGAAATTCCAACTTCTACAATCGATGCCGAAACCTATCAAATCAAGTCTGATTGACCTCAAATTTCGCTCACAAGTCGTAAATGATACAACAGACCTACTCCAACTCCTGGAACCAAAATTCGAGCCCGATAACCACAAAGTCAACTCTCGGTCAAACTTCTCAATTTCTAATACTTTTAATTTTCCAACTTTCGCCATTTCAAGCCTAAATCAACTACGGACCTCCAAATCATTCTCCAGACACACTCCTAAGTTCAAAATCACCCCACAGAGCTATTGGAGCCATCAAAACTCCATTCCAGAACCATTTACACATAAGTCAGCACCCGATCAACCTTTTCAACTTAAGATTCCAACCTTGAGACTAAATGTCTCATCGCATTCCGAAACATCCCCGGAACTAAATCAAATACTCCAAAAAATTACATAACAACAGTTAAGCATATAATGAGCAGTAAATAGGGGAACATGACTCACTTAAAACACATCATCCCCCTCTTAGAATAATGTCCGTCCTCTATTTTTTATCCTTTCATGTTGTATATATTTTTAATGAAATTCATCAATGAATTTCAATCGTTTTACTATAGAGTTTTAACTTAGCAATTTATTTTCATATTGCACAATTGGTGTTCAAATTGAAATTGTCAATCAATAAGTTTGAATGTGTTTGACTCTCTACCATTAACAACCATTAAAAAAAATTGAAGCTTTGAATTCGAATTTGGATTTTCAAAAACCATTATTTGTTTGGATTGGGTATTGTTGCAAATAATTGAGAATATTCTTTGCAGTTTATATCTCAATTTTGAGGATGTTTGGTGAAGCGTAGACTCAATTTTGCTTGAATATTAGATTGAAACTCGAATAAGAAGAATAAAAAGAAGAAGAAGAAGAAGAAGACACAACATACAATATACTTACGAAATTGTAGTAAAGTTGTAGTATAAGTGTATGTAAATTGTATTCTATTGCAGTTTATATATATTTCTTTGAATGTTGTATGAAAGTTGAAAAGTAGTTGTATAATGTATGAATGGTTGAATAAAATTTGTATTTAAGTTATTAATTCAATCTTTTTACATTAATTTTTTTGGTTAAACTGTCAAATTTTATTTAACCAAGTATAAGTATTTACACCCGCTAGCTCAATTGGACTCTAGAGCTAGACCCATATAATATCGATATAAACAAAACAGATCAAAAAAATAGAATTGACCAAACATTTTTCATGCTAGTAAAAGTACCTAGCTTTTGTTGTCTACCCTTCAGCTTAAACATGCTAGAGAAACTATGTAGCCTTTCTAATTCTTTTTGCCATTTGACTTCTGTATGTCCCCGGATGCGCAATTCCAATACAATATCTTTGATCCTCTGGTTGCAGGTTGTCATTTTCCCTTGAAATCTTATGTGGTTCCTCTTAGCCTATGTGTGGTAGATCACTGTTGCAAATAGAAACACTAGCATATCACCTCTGACTTTGTTGGTAGCCCTTTTTGTTATCCATTCAATCTCCTAATTCCAAATTCCTATATGGTGTCTTTCTCCTATCCACTATAGTAATGTAGCCCAGATAATTCCGGAGTAATCATATACAAACACCAGATATTCCGTTTTCTCCTTAATGTTCTTTCCACACAATATACAGTCTTACTGATATCCCTCACTTCTGTAGTCGGTCAACTGTGGCTAATCTTCTATGTAATGCCAACCAAAGTATGAACTGGTGTTTTGGATACTAAAGTCTGTATTGTGCTTCAACTTCTTCAACGACCTATTTAAATACTTCATCGCCAATACAAACAGGTAGAGAGACATTGGGTCTCCTTGTCTTAACCCTTTCTTTGCTTGGAATTTAGTAGTTAGGCCTCCATTTAATAGCAAGGAGTAACTGACAGTGGTCACACACTCTATTATCAACTGAACAAACTTCACATGCATTCCAAATTCAAGCAGTATCATCCTTAAGAAAGTTCACTTGACTGAGTCATAAGCTTTCCTTATGTCTACTATAATGCAGCATCTTGGTGAGACCCCTTTTTAAGTATATCCTTTGACCAATTCATGTGAAATAATGACATTATCTAATATGTTTCTTCCTTCAATGAATGCTGATTGAGCAGTTCCCACAATAGAATCCACCACCATCTTCAATTTTACTGTAATGATCTTTGAGATGAGTTTGTACAAAGTGGAGCAACATGTTATAGGTCTATATTCCTTGACAGATGTTGGGCTTGCAACTTTAGGTACCAATGTTACTGTGGTACAGTTTACACATTTCAATAGTTTTCCATTGGTGAAAAACTCTTGTATAGCTCATTTAACCTCTCCTCCAATAACCTTCCAGTATGCTTTAAAGAGTTCAGCTGGAAATCCATCTATCCCTGGAGCCTTGTCATTTGGCAAGTCATTAAGAGCTTGATCAATGTTCTCCTCTGTTACTTGTGCATTGAGTAGTTGTTGTTGTTCCTTGGTAAGACAATGACCATTTCTGGCTATCTCAATATCAATACAAGGGAGTTCAATAGCTGAAGTGCCCAAGAGTGTTTTAAAGAACCCTCTAAACTCTTGCTTTATCAGTACTGGACCAGTCACTCTAATCCCTTGGTCATTTGATATAGATGCAATTATGTTCCTCGATTGTCTGGCCTTCAAATGAGCATGAATTTAGAGTTCTGATCACCTGCCTTTATCCATATTGCTGTGGATCTTTGTCTCACAACCTATTCATTTACCCCTTCCCATTTTTCAATCTACAATAACAACTCCTTTTCCTTGGCTATTAGTTGGATGTTGAATGGATATTCATCAAGATCTCCTTGAGTATTCAGCAGTTTCTCCCTGAGTTGGCCAATATTTTTGTCTAGTGAAGACATCTCCTAAAAGGCTTTGACAATGATTTTTGGCTATATCATTGTTGATAATAATAAGGGAGTGGTTAGATACTCCTGTCAATCCAAAAATTGCCTCTAGGCTACTGTAATGTGCAAGCCAATAAGAATTCCCAAACCCCAATCAATATTGTTATATATTCTACTCTCTGCATCCCTTTTATTACACCATGACCATTGACAACCTTTCCTACTCAATTGCCCCAGTCCAATATCCCTTATGCATTCTTGAAAATCCACAAGTTCAGCTTGGTGCACATGTTGCCTATTGATTCGATCATTAACAAACAAAACATTTTTGAAGTCACCTATGACTAGCCAAGCCTCGTGCATATTACTATGTATTTGTCCGAGATGCTCCCATAGGTCCCTTCTTTCATTTATTTTGTTCTTCCCATTTACAAATGTTATGCAGCATGAAAAATTTGATCCCTTATCCTTCACTTGACAAGTGTATCAATTGAGTAGTTGCCAATTGTCACGACCCAAATCCTAACCCAGGTCGCGATGGTGCCCAACACCGTTGTCAGGCAAGACAACACTAATTATCTAGTGAATTTGGTTCAGTTTTACTAAATCTTTCCCACATTTCAAAAACAATTTAGCCATAACACATGAAATATAACACATAGCGGGGAAATTAAATTACGAAGAACAAAAAGTTAATTTTTAATTAATTACATTTCCAAAAGAATAGTCTACCAACTTGTGTGACAGGAACTAGTGTCACAAGTCTACAAGCATCTAGTAGAGAGGGAACAAAAGAATCAAAACTATCATATTATCTGAAATAACATAGACAAAATAGCAAAAGAAGTGACTCCAGGGTGCTGCTGAACGGAATCAGGAGAAGCAACTCACCGTGAATCCTCGAACCAAGTAAAATCAGGGACGAACACCAGACTGATACCCAGATGTACCTGCCTCAGAACCTGTACAATTTAGTACAGAGCGTAGCATAAGTACATAAACAATATGTACACAGTAAGTATCCAGTCTAATCTCGAAGAAGTAGTGACGAGAGGTCGACTTGACACTTACTAGGGTCCAAAAAGTATATTTAGAAAAAATTTAAAGTGAATAACAAGTACACGTTCCGATACATCTAACAGTTTGACAGTCATGAAAAATATCAAGCAAATAGGATGCGCATAATGTGTCGAGGACAAACGGTCTGAAGCAACATAATAATAAATGTGCACTGCGGAAGGGTCGAACGACGCGAACCATAAATGCATCTATTAACCTGCCGTGGTGTACGGCCCGCTCCCATGAGAGTAGTGGAAAGAATCACTCCACTCGCGGAATATAAACTGCTAAGCGGTCACACATAAACACAACAATTTTCTTTAAATCCTTTTCAAAAATATTAATAATTCGTTTGAATACATTAAGTTCTAGTATTTCTTGGAAACGAGCTTGCATACAAGGAAATCACAAGGCATATAGTTCATTTAACAGAATTCACAAGGTGTTGTGATGACCCAAAAGGGGGTCATCTTATGTACATATAATTTGGACTGTGTTCCGAGGCCCGAAAGCCTCCATTAATCTCACCTCGATATGCGTGCGCATCCCGGACGCGTAGCCAGGAGCATTTATGTGAAAAACTTGATTAAGAGTTAAATTTGTGATAATTAATTGAATAAAGTTGACTTTGGTCAACATTTTTGGTAAACGGACCCGGATCCGTGATCCGACGGTTCCGGAAGGTCCGTAGAAAAATATGGGACTTGGGCGTAAGCCCGAAATCGAATTCCGAGTACCCAAGTCCGAGAAATGAATTTTTAAAGAAAATTGTTTTATGAAAATATTAAAGGCTTATGAAAATGAACCTTGATGTACCTGTGTTGCCGGCCCCGTATTATGATTTCGGAGCCCGGAACAAGTTCAATATGTGTTATACAAGTTATCTGTGAAATTTGGTGTAAAACGGACTTGATTTGATTGGTTTCGAATAAAATGAGGAAAAATTGGAGTTAATGAAGTTTTGAGAAATCTCATAGAATTTGAAATTTGGTTTGGAATGTGATTTTATGTTCCCGAGGTACGATTGAAATTTCGAGACCGGGAATAGTTCCGTTGTATCATTTATAACTTGTCTGCAAATTTTGAAGTCATTCCGAGTAGTTTAGGCTGGTTCGGCGCGTTGAAGTGAATTCTAGAATTTCAAAGTTCTTAAGTTTGATTAATTTGGTTTTGGGGTTTGATTTTCGAGTTCCGTTGTTGTTTTTTATGTTCCGAGAGTTCGAGCGAGTCCGTATCACGAATACAGACTTTTCGGTGCTTTTGGACGGGGTCCCGAGGGGCTCGGGTGTGTTTTGGACCCCCGGGAGCTAAGTTAGAAAAACCAGAAAATTTGATGTCTGGTTTCCTTCTCTGCGATCGCGGAGAAGGATTTTTCTGGGCTGTCGATTTCTCTATGCGATCGCAGCTTCCCCTTTGCGATCGCAGAGGTCTGGGTTCCACACTTTCGCGATCGCAACCCGTTTCTTGCGATCGCATTGAGTAGCATCTAGGCCGGGTGAGTTTGTCCTACGCGATCGCAGGACCACTGCCGCGATCGCAGAGGTCTTGCCAATTATTCTTCGTGATCGCAGGACCTCTACCGCGATCGCAGAGGTCCGTCCAGTTGGCCTTCGCGATCGCAGGCCCGGTGTCGCGATCGCAG
>ML266957.1:406-22083 GCA_005239495.1 Nicotiana undulata | reverse complement strand
TCGCCTAAGGATCAAGATTAACTCAATTAATCATCCTACAATGGCCCTAAAATCAGAATTCCCATTTTCCTCAAAACCCTCTATTCTCCCCAACAATTTCTTATGAATTTCTATGAATTTGGAGGTGGAAATTCCCAAAGAATTGAAGAAATTAACATGCGGAGGGTTACAGAATCACTTACCTGAATTACTAGGCTGAAACACTGCTCTTGAGCTCTTAGAGGTCTCAACAATGGAGAAAAAATCGAGTTTTGGGATGAAAGATCACGAAAGTGGCTATTTATAGGACTGCCCAGCAGTTTCCGCACCTGCGACCTTTGGATCGCAAGTGCGGACTCGCATTTGCGGAAAAAGGGTCGCACCTGCGAAAAAGGCCAGGGCACTAGGGGGGTTCTCGCTCTTGCAAACTTTGGATCGCAGGTGCGGAGTCGCACCTGCGTGAAATTGGCGCGCCTGCGATGGGCCTGGGTCCTGGGAAAAGTCGCACCTGCGGAGTCCTGGTCCGCTCCTGCGGAGGAAAGGCCGCTCCTGTGGAAGTAGCCGCGCCTGCGAATTGATGGCCGCTGGTGCGAGCCTCGCGCCTGCGGCTCATGGACCGCAGGTGCGGTCACACAAGTAAATTTCCCACCAGCTATGCAATTGCTGGTTTTTGACCCCGATTGGGGTCCGGGGGACCCCTGGGCCCACCCAAGCCCTCGAAAAATTATACCAACAAGTCCCAAATCATATGACGGACTTGCTCGAGCTCCCAGAACACTAAAAACATCATCCAAACTAGAAATCACTCTCCAAAACCCTTTAGTTTCAAACTTAAAATATCAAGAAAATTCAAATGGCTTATCAATATGCCGAACGGGTCTATACTGCTCGGAATAACCCCAAATTTTGCGGACAAGTCATAAATGACTATACGGAACTGTTGATAGTTCCAGAATTCATTCGGACCAGGATATCACGAGGTCCAATTCCTGGCAGAACTCCAAATCTTATGAAATTCCGAATTCCAATTCAGGTGCCGAAATACTCACGGGTCATCAGAAACCCGAGGCGAAATCATCATCTAGAGCTGCTGGAGCTGTCAGAAATCGATTTCGAGGTCATTTGCTAAAAATGCTGCTCGGAACCAAAAATTTGCCAAATAGGCTAGCCTTCAGGAACCAAGTGTTCCTGAACTGGCCAAATCACTTCTGAATCTCGAACTACCTGCCCACACAAGTCATAAGGCACGAGTAGCCTCTATGGAAAGAGTCATTCACGGGAACGGAGTCCCAACACACAAAACGACCTGCTGGGTCGTTACACTAAGTCACTCTTTCCCTATAAATAGAGGGGTCCTATTCCATTGTAATTCATCCCAAAATTTAATAAGAGTTTCCTCTCTCTCTCTTTCTCTACAATATTGTTCTTCTTCTTTTATTGTTTTATAATAGTAATTCAAATGTTCACCTGATTAAAAATACTAAGGTCACATACATTTATATATGATAATTCTTTTATCTCCTTAAAAAATATTATTTCATTTATTTTATTTATTAACTATTCCAGGTAAAAAAGATTTCATTGAAAAAAGAATTAGTGATAATGTATGTTGATTCACATTCAAATGTTATTATATCATTATCAATTGATGTCATTTTATACAAAGTTCTCATTAAATTGCAATTTCTATAATACTTTATAAGATTCGGGAAAACAATTAAGAATAAAATATAGTTTCAAATCCCCTTTTTTATTATATAATATAAAAAAAAATTCCAAATTGTATAATAAGTATCTCCTTTCTAAAATATGAGTTGAGAGTATCTGAAGTAAAAATAAAGACAATAAATTTTTGGACTTTTTATCTTTTAAAAATTATCATATATTAGGAAGTATGAAAATGTCATCATACATGATTATACTTCTTCCTCTATGATCGAAGTTAGTTGAGTACATACTCTATTCAATAAGAATTCAACATTATATAAATTTCAAAATACATAAATATACAATTTATTATTCTTAAAATATCTCAACAAATACTGCTATTGTGATCGAGAGATTAATTTATTTTTAATATTATGTCATTCAACTATATCAAAATATAAATTTTCTTGTTAAAATTCTTAATAATTAAAAATCACGATTATTATTTCAAAGGACCAAAAAATACTGTTTCATCAACTATTTGGGAATAATATTAATATGTTTTATTATTCAAATTCAAATTTGTACAAAAAGAAAAAAGTAATACATTAAAACAACTGAAAATACTAAAAGAATAAAACTATGTATCATTCAATTTAAACAATCAGAAAAATACATGACGACTTATTTTTCAATTGACTTTTTAATTATTATCTTATTGTAATTAATTTAAGGCTTAGTGGTGCAAAAAAAAAATTTAAAAATAAATAAGTGTAGACCCTATGTAGAAATAATTTAAATTCTACTTGAATTATTATCCAATCATTGTATAATAAAGTATTAAACTTCGACAAGTATTTCAAAGTGATTGGTAAAGTAATACTATTTTAAAAAATTAAAATGCATATAATGCAAAAGATAAATAACAATACATGTAATCGTGATTCTATACGTTATTACAGAAAAACCTATTCTCTGTCTTCTTTCCCTAAAGGCGTAGAAAGTGCGTAATTAACAATAGATCAGGAAATATTAAAAGGAAGAACACAAGAAGAAGAAAAAAAATCAATAATTGGGTCCGTGCATCACACGACTACAATATCTAATATTTTAAATGATAGGTAACTTTACCTAAGAACCTATGCACCACTATTTTAACTAACTTGATGTTATATGTAAAAATCTTGACGTTATAAGCAAAAATTATATTTTTAACAGGTATAAGTTGAACTGGGCATTTACTCATGCTAACTAATGCAACATTATAATGAAGCAAACTCTATTTCAATTCTAATTTTTCAGATAATTTAGGCTTAGCAAAATTAAGATTAACTGGTTCTTTGGACATGAATTGTAACACAAGTTCTTTCATAATAATAGAAAAAAAGAATCTCGGTATAATGTAATTGAGCTCGAAAGGATCAAGTTTGTTGATCATACTTAAATTTTTAGTGTTTAATTGGGCCCGGACTGAGCCCGGGCACACAATCTCTAGTTTCTATTTCTATTATATAGAAATGAGAAGATGGTCAACCAAAGGGAAAATTGTCATATATGCTCGAAGAAAAGGAAAGATGGTTGACCAAGGACATATATGTCATTTAATAAAATTTCATATTTGCATTTCTTAAATGCAAAACTATGTCATCTTGATACACGTGACATCATATTCTCTAGCCACACCTCTCCTTTAAATGCACTATGCATGTGTTGATTAGACTGTTTGTGCAGTGCAAATGCTCATTTCCAACCTTTTTCTCATTTTGGAAACTTATTAATTTTGTTTTATTCAAATAGAAGTTTCCATGGAGAAAGTAAAATTAATTTTAAATAATACAACAACAAAAAAAAGAATCGATATTTACAAGATTTTCATCTTTACTCATACTATCTTAAAGCAATTGGAAAATAAAAATTAAATGGTTTTCATCTATCCATACTATTTGAAGGCAATTTCAAACTAAATATTTTCATATTCAACAGTAATTTTAAAACTGATAGCTTGTTAAACCTCAAAAGTTAATTTAAGTAATGAGATTTGTGAAAGCGATTTCACACTAAATATTTTCATATTCAAAAAATAATTTTAAAAAAATATAGCTTATTAAACCTCAAAAGTTAATTTAAGTAATAAGATTTGTTCTTACTGTATATATACTAAATTGATGTGATAGTGTCACGACCCAAATCTTAACTTAGGTTGCGATGACGCCCAACACCGTAGTCAGGCAAGCCAACATCAATCTACTAGTGAGTTTCATTTAATTTTCCAAAATATTTACAACACTTACTTGATTTAGATTTAAGACATTAAGTAAAGACGGATAACTTAGGCAATCTTAAACAGAAATAGCCATAAAAAGTCATAATTTAATATTTATATCCCGAAATAATATCTACTAAGGTGTGTGCCAGGAACTAGTGTCACAAGTCTACATGCATAAAATTAGAGTAAAAAAAACAAAAGAATACATAGACTGTCCTACTATCTGAGAAGAATAGACAGAATAACAAAAGAAGACTCCATAGTGCTGCCGAGTGTCGTCAAGAGGAGCAGCTCACCGTGAAGTCTGGACCAGGCAAATATCAGGGACGAACTCCGGACTGATACCCAGATGCACCTATCTCAGAACATGTACAATTAAGTATTGAACGTAGCATGAGTACATAAATAATATGTACCTAGTAAGTATCCAGTCTAATCTCAAAGAAGTAGTGACGAGAGCTCGACTTGACACTTACTAGGGTCCAAACAATATATTTAGGTGTATAAATTAAAGAGAGTAACAAGTACACATGGATAATAGAACAATGAATATCTAGCATGTTTACGAAACCTATTTCGAGTCGAAACTCCAACGTACAAAATTTCAAATCTATTCTTTCAAGACATTTAATAGTTTTTAAGTCATGAATAATATTAAACAAGTAGCATGCGCACAATATATCAGAAGGTACGGTTTGGGCCAACATAATAGTAAATGTGCACTGCCGTAGGATCGAACGACGCGAACCATAGATGCATCTATTAACTTGCCGTGACGTACGGCCCGCTCCCATGAGAATAGTGGAAAGAGCCATTCCGCTCGCGGAATATATATATTGCGAAGCGGTTACACATAATATAATATTTTTCTTTAAATTCTTTTTCCAAAAATAAATAATGACTCGTCTGAAAACACCTACTAGGATAACTTCATGAAACAAATTTACATACGAAGGAAATTACAAGGCATATAGTTAATTTATGAAATTCACAAGGCATGGTGTGAATCTAACTACCCGGACATATCAAGAATAGTCACTACGCATAGACTCTCATCACTTCGTACGTACGTAGTCCCCACAATTAATGACATACAAATAATTACTTCACCTAAGGGGACAATTCCCTCTTACAAGGTTAGAAAGGAGACTTACCTCGTGTCAAGTCTACTTCCCGGGTCAAGAACGCACCCGAAACTCCAAATTCGTTGCCCAAGGGCTCGAAACTAGCCAAATATTGCATAAATAAATCAATCTATACTCAAAAGTATGAAATTCCTCTATTTAAATGATTATTTCAACCTAAATTGTAAAATCCCAAAATACACCCCCCGGGCCCACATGCTCGGATTCTGGAAAATTTCAAAGGAAACCATCACTCATAGCCTAAGAATCAATATTATATAGTTTTTGTATGATTCCATAATCAATTTCTTGGTAATTTCCTGTTTTTGTCAAAAACCTAGGTTTTACTCTAAACCCATGACTTCTACTAATTTAATGTGTAAATCTACCTAAGAATTCAAGTGTTAAACTTAATTTATAGTAATAATTACTTACCTTACAGTAACTAGGCCGAATTTCCTCTTGCAAGCTCTCAAAATCATCAAGGATGGAAGAAAAATGGTGAAGAAATGACTAAGTCCCGTTTTTAAATCACACTGCTCAGCTGCCCCTTATATGCTAACGCAACAGGGGAAGTGCATTCGCGAAGGACAAATGGCCAGGCCCCCTGAGGCCCTTATATGTGAACGCGGGTGGGGTCATGAGAACACGGAGGCTAGCTTAGCTAGACCTACGCGAACGCGGTGGAGATGGGTACGAACGCAGAGAGCAAAAGCTGATGTACCGACCCGACCGGTCGTTTTGAGCTTTAGCATTTCGTTCAACGGTTTGAGGCCATGAGTAGCTTCCTTTCAAGTATGGTGACTTGTACGCATGGTCGGAATTGAAATTCGGGAAGTTCGGGTGGATTTGGAAAGAAACATTCTCATTTCGGAAGCCTTAAGTTGGAAGAATCAACTAAGATTGGAATTTTGAGTAAACGGCCTCCGAATCAGCATTTGAAGGTTCCAACAGGTTCGTATGATGATTTCGGACTTGGGCGTATGTTCTGATCGGGAGTCGGATAAACCGGGAGTGTTTCGGCGCATGTTATGGAAGATAGCATTTTAGAAGAATTTCATAAATTTGGGTTGGAAGGCATTTCAGTGTTATAGATGTCCGTTTTGGATTCCGAGCCTGTGAATTGCTCCATATGGTGATTCTGGAGTTGGAAACGCGATCAGAAGTAAATTCGGATGTCCGTAGGTCATTTTGAAGTCATTTGGAAATTTTGATATTGGGGTCGGAATGCAATTCCGGAAGTTGGAGCAGGTTCGTAATGTCGAATATGACTTGTGTACAAAATTTGGGGTCAATCCGACATGATTTGATAGGTTTCGACATCGAATGTAGAAGTTTGAAATTTCAAAGTTCATAGAGTTTCGATTGGAGTGTGATTCGTGGTTTTGGCATTATTTGATTTGATTTGAGGCCTCGAGCAAGTCCGTGGGATTTTATGGGACTTAGTCGTGTAATTGGACAGGCTCCCGGGGGCCTCGGGTGTGTTTCGGGGTGGTTTCGGATTATTTCGGGCTATTTTGAGATGGTTGATGCTGGTGTCTGGTGTTGTTCTTCGCGTTTGCAAGGATCCCTTTGCGTTTGTGAAGAAAAATTTGGCATCAGGGACTTTGCTCTTCGCGTTCGCGAAGAAGAAAAACAACTGTTGCGCATGTCTGACTTCGGAGGCTCATATCTCACAATCTATAAGGAATTTTGAGATGATGTAAAAATGAAAGTTGTAGCTATTTGTGTCTAGTTTCTTGAGTACAAAGATATATGGCTTTTACACTACAGGGTGTCCGGGAAGATGAAGAAGAAATTTGTGTTGCACAGGGCTAACTTTGGCATCTTATATCTCGAAATATATAAGGAATTGGGAGATGACCGAAACATTAAAAATGTATCTCTTGGAGTCTAGTTTTCAGAACATTAAACCATTTGTCATTTGGCGTTTTGTGCCAAACGTTATGAACATTCTACTAGAGGCTGTCTGAGAAGCGTTTGGAATTTTCCTTCCGAGATTTTTGTTCTTCGCGAACGCGAGGGTAGGCCCGCGAACGCGAAGAAGACTTGCCTGGCAGTGTTTAAGTTCGCAAAAAATGGGTTTGGCTCATTTCATCTCATTTCCTCCATGGGAGACGACCCAGGGGCGATTTTGGAGCTCCATCTTCATCATCTATGTCAAGGTAAGTGATTCCCACCTATTTCAAGTTAAATACTTGGATTATATATATATTTTAACATGGAAATTCATGGAAAATTAGTGAAAACTTGGAATTTTGGTAGAAAACCTAGAATTGGTAGTTTTGAATTTTGACAATGAATTCGAGCATGAAAATTAGAGTAAATTATATATTTGAGTTAGTAAGGCCATGGGTAGAGTTTATCTTCGAAATTTTTTTGAATCCGGGTACGTGGGCCCGAGGGAATGTTGGTCAATTCTTCGAGCGGAGTTGGGAATTTATATAATTTGAATTGTTAACAAGTATTAGAGTATATTTTCATTAGTTTGCTGTTATTTGGATAGTTTCGGAGAGTTGTGCGACGATTTGAGTCATCGGAAGGGCTTGGAAGTCGGTTATGGAATTTCGGAGCGAGGTAAGTCTCCTTTCTAACTTTGTGAGGGGGAAATTGTCCCCATAGGTGAACTAATTAATTATGTGCTACTATTTGCGGGGGGCTACGTACGCACGAGGTGACGGGAGTCCGTGCATAGCAACTAATATGCTATGTCCGGGTAGTCTAGGACCCACTAGCATGCTTTACTTGTTGTACTTGTGACCTTGTCAATAAAATATCATGTGATGCTGACAATTAGTAATTAAATCTCTAAGAAGGATAAAGTCTACTTTTCTTAATCATCTAGAAGGAGAATTGATTCTTCCTTGGATAATTGTGTTTCGAGTAAATCTATAACGTTTGAAACCCAGTCGAAATTGGCAAGTAAATCCCCAGAAAGGGTTTAAATACTATGTTCATGTTCATTAAAAGGAGAATTCTATCACTTCATTGAATAGCCAATTTTCCTGATAAAAATGTGGCTTATTTGTGTGAACATGTGTAACTATGGGTGCCTGAGTCCCATGTATGATTCGCGAGCAGGATGACCTTGTTATTTATGTATGACCGCCTCGCATGATCGATTCACGAGCGGGGCAAATAGATGAATTTATGGTTCGGACCGTTCGACCCTCGGCATATCTTGTGCATGATAATTGCTGCGTATTTCCTGTAATTATTACCTGTTTATTGGCCTATGAAGTTTTAAATTGCCAACTGAAATGACGAGGATTTAAATTGTTAAATGTGAAAGAAGTTGATATTACTTTTCCTTGATTTTATTAGATTGCCTATGATATTCCCGCTTAGTGTCTCACTTGACTATACTAAATTGACTTCTAGCAAGTGTCTAATTCGATCTCTCGTCACTACCTCTTTGAGGTTAGGTGGGATACTTACTGAGTAAGAACCCGAACCAGTAGGCAAAACTAATACCTGGGCTGTGGTCAAAGCTGACTTGAGCTTCTGAAAGCTCTCCTCACACTCAACGGACCATCTGAATGCAACACCCTTCTGGGTCAATCTGGTCAGTGGTTAAGCAATAGAGGAGAATCCCTCCACAAAGCGACGATAATAACAACCTGCCAAACCAAGGAAACTCCTAATCTCTGTAGCTGAGGACGGTCTGGGCCAACTCTGCACCGCCTCTATCTTCTTTGGGTCCACCTGAATACCCTCACTACACACCATGTGACCTAAGAAAGCTACCGAACTAAGCCATAACTCACACTTGGAGAACTTTGCATAAAGCTTCTCCCCTCTCAACCTCTGCAACACAACCCGCAAATGCTGAGCGTGCTCCTTCTGGCTACGAGAATACACCAGGATGTCGTCAATGAACACAATAACGAACGAATCAAGGTAAGGCTGAAACACACTGTTCATCAAGTGCATGAACGCGGCTGGGGCATTGGTCAGCCCGAAAGACATAACCAAAAACTCATAGTGATTGTATCTGGTCCTGAAAGTAGTCTTCAGAATATCAGAATCCCGAATCTTCAACGGGTGATACCACGATCTCAAGTCAATCTTGGAGAAAACCTTAGCTCCCTGAAGCTGATCAAATAAGTCATCAATGCGAGGCAGAGGATACCGGTTCTTCACTATAACCTTGTTCAGCTGCTTGTAGTAAATGCACATACACATAGAACAATCCTTCTTATTTACGAACAACACCGGTGCACCCCAGGGTGATACACTAGGCCGAATGAACCCCTTATCAAGGAGTTCCTGAAGCTGCTCCTTCAATTCCTTCAACTCTGCTAGGGCCATACGGTAATGCGGAATAGAGATAGGCTGAGTATCTGGCAACAAGTCAATACCAAAATCAATGTCCCTATCAGGTGGCATGCCCCGCACATCTACAGGGAATACATCCGAAAACCCACGGACCACAGGAACAGAATCAATAAAAGAAGTCTCACTACTAACATCCCTCACAAAGGCCAGATAAGACTCACATCCCTTCCCAATCATACGATGAGCCTTCAGATAGGAAATCACTCTACTAGGAACATACTCCACCAAACCTCTCCACTCAATCCTCGGTAATCCTGGCATAGCTAGGGTCACGGTCTTGGCATGACAGTCAAGAACAGCATGGCACGGAGATAGCCAATCCATGCTAAATATCACATCGAAGTCAACCATACTAAGCAATAATAAGTCTTCCCGGGTCTCCAAAACCCCAATAGATATAACACAAGTCCGGTGCACTCGGTCCACCACAACAGTATCCCCCACTGGAGTCGACACATGAACAGCTGAAATCAAGGACTCACAGGGTATATTCAAGAAATGTGCAAAATATGATGAAACATATAAATACGTAGAACCAGGATCAAATAATACTGAAGCATCTCGGTGACAGACGGAAATAATAACTATAATCACTGCATCTGAAGCTATGGCATCTGGTATGGCTGGAAGTGCATAGAAACGGGCCTGTCCTCCACCTAATCGACCTCCCCCTCTAGGGCGGCCTCAGACTGACTGACCTCCACCACTAGTTGCCTGGGCTGGTGGTGTAGAAAATGGTGCTGAAGCTGGAGGCTGGCTCCTATGCTGACATGAACTACCAGAAAGGCGGGGATAATACCTCTTGATGTGATCTGGATCCCCACACTCGAAGCAACCCCTCTCAGCAAAAGACGGTGGGGACTAGAGGGAACCCCTGGAACCAGAGTAGCTGCTAGAAGAGCCATGTGCTGAAGAAACCTGAATTGACTATGGCGTGGATGAGCTCTGGGATGGAAGTGCACTGAATGATAAATGGCCCGGATGAAAACTACGAGGACCGTGTCATGATGAAGTACCGCTGTAAACTGGATGAGCTGGTTGAGGAGGTCTGAATGGACGACCTCTTCCATACTGAGACTAACCTCCTGAGTGACCACCGTAACTACCAGATCCTCGAGGCCTCTTGGCCTCCCTCTCAACACGCTCCTGGCAGCACACTGACTCAATCTCCCTGGCTATGTCAACTACCCCCCAAAAGAAGCCCCAGATACCCTCTCCCTGGCCAGAAAGATCCGTAACTGATAAGTAAGACCGTCAACAAACCTTAAAATCCTCTCTCGGTCTATGGGAACTAGCCAGATGGCATGACGGTCTAACTCAGAGAACCTTATCTCATACTGTGTCACGGTCATGTCTCCCTGACGCAACTGCTCGAACTCTCTGCGCAGCTCCTCTCTGCGAGACTGTGGTATATACTTCTCCAAAAAGAGAAGGGAGAACTGGTGCCATGTAAGGGGCGTTGCATCAGCGGGTCTACGCCTCTCATAGGCCTCCCACCAAGCACGTGCAACTCTTGAAAACTGAATAGTAGTGAATGGAACCCCACTGACCTCTAATATCCCTGCTGTGCATAGTATCCTCTGACACTTGTCCAAGATGGCCTGGGCATCCTCGACCTCTGTGGCACTAAAATCCGGAGGATGGAGTCTACTGAACCTCTCCAACCTGCGTTGCTCATCATCAGCTAAAGTTGGGACCACATAATCCTTTACCGGAGCAATAGGCTGCACTGGAACTGCCCCAGGTGTCTGAAGTCCCTGGGTGACCTACTCAGGTGTACAGCTGGATCCTAAATGCCTCCCCCGGCCTGAGAAGTAGCAGCAGTAGTGGACATCGCAACGGCCTGTTCCAAGCTGGTGCACACCGTCAAAATCTGAGTTAGGGTCTCCTGAACACCCGGAATCACTATGGGCAATGCTGGTGCCTGAGCCTGCCCCGCTAGAATCTCAGCTGCAGGGACTTGATCTTGAGCAACGGGAGGGTCCACAGGTGCTGCCCCGGCTGCTGTGCGGGCTGCACCCCCTCCCTCTACCACAGCCCCGGCCATGGCCTCGGCCTCTAGCTAGTTCTGCTAGTGTCTGATCACCACTACCAGTAGCACGCGTCCTCACCATCTGTGAGAGAATGAAAACAACAAAAGTTTAGTTCCCGAGTTCAACAGGGTCGCACGACAGAATTCAAAGATGTGGAATTTTCCTAAGGGTTTTGTAGCCTCACGAAGATAAGTATAGACGTTTCAGTACCGATCCGCAAGACTCTACTAAACCTGCTCATGACTGGTGAGACCTATTCAACCTAGAGCTTTGATACCAACTTGTCACGACCCAATTCCGGGGTCGTGATGGCGCTTGTCGTGGAACCAAGCCAGCCACCTAACTATAACGGTTCTAGGTTCGGTTATTGGAGAAAATGCTCATTTTTAATAACTCCAAATCAATAATAGTGGAAATTCATAATTTGGAAACAATTTAAGGAAGGAAAACAATATTCAAATACTACAGCCTCAGATCTGGTGTCACGCAGTCATGAGCTACTAATACATAAACAAGACCCAAAAGAAATGACAAACATATACTAAAAATAAATACGACAGGGAGAAGAGATAAAGATGACGAGATCACAGTCGCCAGCTGCTACCTCGTCAACTCTGATGAAAGTGCTGCGACTCACTGACCAGAGCTGGATCTCAATGTACCTGGATCTGCACACAAGGTGCAGGGTATAACATGAGTACACCAACTCAATAAGTAACAAAAACAAACTATGGGCTGAGAGGTAGTGACGGACTAAACCTCCGGTAATTTGAACAACACCATATAGTTTGAACATGACAGTAATATAGTGGAAAGTAAGCGAAATGCACCTATGTATGCCTGTAAACTTGCATAAGTTTGTGTAAAATAAGAAATGATATGTATACAGTGTCCAAACTATCATAAGGAAGTCCACTCAGTACTCGCATTGGCCCTCAGGCCCAGGGAAAATCCATCCCAGAATATGGATAAACACAGTGACATAGTCACTCAGTACTGAGGAAAAAGGCCAATCAAGCCCCACGGAGAAGATCCATCTTCAGAACAAGACACTACGGGGAAGATCCATCTCCGGAACATATCACCCGAAAAAGATCGATGTCCAGGGAAGATCCATCCCTCCATATTTGTGCGCTCACTGGGGGTGTAAAGACTCCGGAGGGGCTCCTATAAGCCCAAGCGCCATATCAAGCCAACGAAGGCATGATCCAAGGATCGCTGCGGTGTGCAGCCCGATCTCATAACTGTCTCAAAATCTGGCTCTAGGCCACACTCAGTCAATACTTCCAATCTTACTCACCATGCTCTCAGATATATATCTATAATTCAACCCAAACAATGATAATATGAAAATAATTAACAATTTCTGAAACTAAGGCATGAGAATATAGGCTACAGTAGGACTGAGTGCATAACAATGAATAACCACAAGTAGAGACAGCAACAATTGACCATTCCGGTCTAAACACATTGGCGTGAAGTCTTAGAATTTACACTTATCATGATTTCTAATATGTTCAAGGAAGTCTCTACCTTCACAGTACCAATATCAGTATGAAACAACCCTTAGACAGTGCCATGGGATGAGCCAGGCTACAAACATTTGGTGAACGCCCGCATACCCGTCACTTGGCAAGTGTGTCACCTTATTTAGCATCAACTATCAGCTAATTTGGGTTTCGAACCCTCAGTTCCAAGGTTGAAGACGTTACTTACCTCAAAACCGGCTAAAATACTACTCTACAATGCCCTTGCCTCGCAATTCGGCCTCCGAGTGCTCGAAATATACCAACAATCAGACGTATATCATTATAATATGCTAAGGAGTGAATCCCAACCAAAATTTATCAAGAATACTCAAAAATCCTGAAATTGGCAAAACCCGACCCCCGAGCCCACGTCTCGGAATTCAGAAAAATTTACAAAACTGAAATCCTTATCTTTACCCGAGTCCACCCATATCAGATTTACCAAAATCCAACCACAATTACCCCTTCAAATCATCAAAAAGAGTCTCCCAACTTTTCTTCCCATTTTTCTCAATTACTACTTTGATTCCACAAATTACATGGAAATAATCAATACTAATTCATGAAATTAGACCAAAAACGATCAAGGAATACTTACCACAAGACTCCCACTGAAAATCTCTCCAAAATCTCCCTTCTCCCGAGCTCTCTAATGGAGTTTTTGAAAAATGGGTAAAAACCGTCGTTTTTGAACTTAATGTTTCCGCCTAGCGATTCCTTCTACGCGATCGCAAACATCTTGTCGCGATCGCGGAGAGTAACTCAAAAGCCCCTGATTTTAACCCTACGTGATCGCAATAGCTCCCACGCGATCGCGATTCATCTTGATCCAAACTCACGCAATCGCAATCCCCTTCACGCAATCGCGATGCACAGCAACCTTCTACCACACGCGCCTCAGAAACTCTACGCGATCGCAGACTCCCTCACGCGATCGCACTGAACAACCTTCTCAGCCCACGCGATCGTGACCCATCTACTGCGATCGCGAAGAAAATACTTCGACACGCGATCGCAGGACTACTTATGCAATCGCGGAAGAGAAAACCAGATGAAAAAACACCAGAAAATCTACCAAGTCTTTAAGCCAAACGTTGGTCCGTTGACCACCCGAAACCCACCCGAGACCCTCGCGACCTCAACCAAACATACCAATACTTCCTAAATGATCATTCAAACTCATTCGATCCTTCGAAACATCAAAAA
This sequence comes from Nicotiana undulata, assembly GCA_005239495.1. Taxonomy (NCBI): domain Eukaryota; kingdom Viridiplantae; phylum Streptophyta; class Magnoliopsida; order Solanales; family Solanaceae; genus Nicotiana; species Nicotiana undulata. The sequence continues at coordinate 7,961 of ML266957.1, read as the reverse complement.
CAACATTAAAACTCAAAAATTCCTCGAATTCAAGCTAATGAACATTGAAATTTCTAAATTCCACCAACGATGCCGAAATTACCCAAAACAACTCCGATTGACCTGATCTTTTGCCGACATATCCAAAATGACTATACGAACCTGTTCCAACTGTCGGAATTCCATTCTGACCCCGATAGCCTATTTTCCACTGCAGACCGAAAATCGCCAAAAACTAACTTTCGCCAATTCAAGCCTAATCCTACACCGGGCATCACAAAAACATTCCGAACACACTTCTAAGTCCCAAATCACCTAACGAAGCTATCCGAGCCATAAAATCTGCATTCCGAGGTCATTTACAAATAAGTCAACTCCAAGTTGACTTTTCCAACTCTAAGGCTATTTTTAGAGACTAAGTATCTAATTTCCTTCTATAATCATCTGAACCCAAGATAATCAATTCTAACATATCATGAACAGTCCATCCAAGCTACGAGAAGGCAGAAACAGTGAAAATAATGCACGTTCTACATAACGACCGACCGGGTCTAGAAACATACATGGAGTCTCAAACAAGTGAGGATATCTGATCCGCATCTCCTTCTCGGTCTCCCAAGTAGCCTCCTCCACTGGCTGATCTCTCCACTGCACCTTCACTGAAGCTATCTCTTTTGACCTCAATTTTCTGTTCTCGCGAGCCAAAATAACAACTGGTTCAACCTTATATGACATATCATCCTCGAGCTAAACTGTACTGAAGTCTAAGACATGAGACGGGTCACCAATATACTTCCATAGCATCGACACATGGAATACTGGATGAACACTCGACAAGTTGGGTGGCAAAGCAAGTCTAGCTACCTCTCCAACCTTCTGAAGCACCTCAAATGAACCAATGAATCAGGGACTAAGCTTTCCCCTTTTCCCGAACCTCATAACACCCTTCATGGGTGACACCTTCAGCAAGACCTTATCACCCTCCATGAAAGACACATCCTGAACCTTCCGGTCTGCATAGCTCTTCTGTCTGGACTGAGCCGTGCGAGGTCTCTCCTGAACCAACTTCACCCTCTCCAATGCATCCTGAACCAAATCTGGGCCTAACAACCTAGCCTCACCAGGCTCAAACCAACCAACCAGAGATCTACACCTCCTACCATATAAAGCCTCATACGGCGCCATCTGAATACTAGACTGGTAGCTGCTATTATATGCAAACTTCTCTAGTTGAAGGAACTGATCCCACGAGCCACAAAAATCAATCACACAGGCACGCAACATATCCTCCAAGATCTGAATAGTCCTCTCTAACTGCCAGTCGGTCTGAGGATTGAGCGTTGTGCTCAACTCTACCTGAGTACCCATACCTCTTTGCACGGCCCTCCAAAACTGAGATGTGAACTGAGTACCTCTGTCGGAAATAATAGAAACTGAGAACCCATGCAATCGGACAATCTCTCTGATGTAGATACCAGTTAACCTCTCCGAAGTATAAGTAGTACTGACATGAATGAAGTGCGCGTACTTCGTCAGTCAATCCACAACAACCCAAATAGCATCAAATCCCTTCGAAGTCCGTGGAAGCCCAACTACAAAGTCCATGGTGATCCTCTCCCACTTCCACTCCGGAATGACTAACTCCTGAAGAAACCCATATGGCCTCTGGTGCTCATACTTGACCTGCTGGTAGTTGAGGCACCGTGCTACATACTCCACAATATCTCTCTTCATCCGCCTCCACCAATACTGTTGTCTCAGGTCCCGGTACATCTTCGCCGCACCCGGATGGATGGAATACCGCGAGCTTTGGGCCTCTGCCACTATCGACTCTTGAAGACCATCGCCAGCATTATAGCAGGATGTGTACATATATATATATATATATATATATATATATATATATATATCATAAGGTGCATTGGGAACATCAAATTTGTGGAATTTTGGGCTATTAAGGTTCAGGGAATGTCATTGTGTGTTACACCCCATGTTTTCATACATGAGAGTACATCGTAAGTCAATTGATGTAAGCTCAGAAATAAGATTATATTTGATGGAATATAAAGTAAGTTAATCATGTTACATTGGATGTTACAAATATTTAAGATCATGAATAACGAGTACCAAGAGGGTTGGAAAGCTTAGAAGCTAAACCAATTGAAGAAAATAAGTTTCGTCGAAAGTCAACGAGTTTGGAATATTATAACATGTACCTTAGGGTGAGACTATGGTTCATTACATGATAAGAAGTTTATGCTACGAGTTAATTTTTATCATATGATAGTTGTGTTCTACATTTTGAAGTCAAGAAAGTTTTGGAACAAAAGTCGGCAAAGGTCTTCACAAGTTACACATATAATATGCTGAAAATTAGGTCAAATGTAACTATGACTTTCTCCCAATATACTTTGAATTATTGGATGATCTACTAACAAAGTTTAAGATCTATGAGTCCAGTTTCAAATGCATTACACCGTTCATCGATACGACATAGGAGTAGAGAGATAGCGGTTTCGCGAGACTGCGCAGATATCATAAGTGACAAGTAGGTTGATCACTAGAGCTTTTTGAGCAATACATTTCATGTGTTCTATGAGGTCTTATTGGGACATAATATATACCATATTGGAGGTCTTGGAATGTAGTTTTCAACTCTCTTAACCGTTCATTCATACGACATCGGGATAAAAATATATAAGTGTCGGAAGATGGACCAATCCTAGGGTGCCAAGCTAGCACCTCTTTGACTTTTCCAAACATGATATATATAAACCTTAGGTCGGATTTCTCTTCATTATTCAGCAGAAAACGACCATAAAACACCCATAAATATAACCTCAAGCTATCTTCTAGGGTTTCAAAGAAGAATATCATCCCGGGCATGAAATCGAGAAGCAATAACATCAAAACGATCCCTACGACGTAAGTGTCATTATACCGCCTCTCCTTTTTCTTTGTAGTTAGAGTTTTGGAAGTTAGTTCATAGTTAAGAAACGTCTAATATATTTATTTAAGCGCTTAAATATCAAGGAAGGTTGATAAATGTGTTTCCTAATAGTTAGAACTCACGGGACGGTGGTCGGAAGCCGTGAGTTCGAGTTATTTGACTTGTAGCGGACTGTTTTGTGTTGTTGTTGGGCTGCGTGTTTTGCTACTGTTTTGTGGAGTTTTGGAGGAGGAAGGGTGTGTATAAACACCATATAGATGTAGGATTTTAAGCTGATCGTTCGTTGTAACATTTCCTGGTCGTTTGACACGACTACAGTGGTCATCTTATGTATAAAGTGATTAGGTTGTGTGTGGACCATTTTGGGAGGCTCAATTTGATTATTATTGATGTTGTTTGGGCTGTTTGGTGATTGTTTTGACTTGTGTGAAGTCATATATATAGGGGAGGTGTTGTCCGTTTCATCGTAAAATAGGTTGTGGTCGATACATAATAGTTATGATGCTTAAACGATAACGATAGTGTCGTTTCTCTTATTGTAGATTAAGGAGTTATGACATTTGCGTATCTTGAGGTTGGGGAAGTATATACAAGGTATGTGAGGCTATACCTTTCCTTCTTTTGCACGACTCCGATTGTATGTTATGCAATGAACGAGCTTCCAAAGAAACTCTACTCTTTGAAGCTAGCAGTACTTACATTGTTTCCCTTCTTATGGAACACTTGATGTTGAGGTTTCTTCTCTTACTCTTATGTTATCAATGTTGTTGGTACTTCCTGATTCTTATAATATTCTCGATGAAGAGTTAACCCTAATGATGTGTACTGAGAATATCGACCTTACGTCACTCCGAAATGTTCAGAACATGATGCAAATGAGTCATGCATGCATTATATATATGTATATATTTTACTCTACCAAGCCGCGTTATAGTCGGCCGAGTATGGCACCTATTGTGCAACCACTGATCAGTTGGGTTTATCGAGTCCTCTTTGAGGCCGGGTATGATATGATGATGATGATGATGCCTACAGAGGCGAATGTTCTATGATGATGATGATGCCCACAGAGGCGGATGTTTTAAAATGATTATGTGTATATATGTATCATGCATTTCATGTTACTGTCTCATAGAAGCACTCAGATGCTACAGGTTGTATCTCCTACATCACTGTTTACATTACTATTCTTATTTATGCTTTCCGGCCTTACATACTCAGTACTTTATTCGTACTGACGTCCTTTTTATTTGTGGAAGCTGCATGTCATGCTGCAGGTCCTGATAGACAGGTAGACGTAGCTCCCCCACCACAATAAGCTTTCCTGTTCAATGGTTATAGGCGAGATCCCTTCTCCGTACTTGCCGTGGTCTTGTTATGCATTTTGTTATAGATGTTATAGGTATGTTGGGGCCCTATTTCGGATATGTGTTCATTACTTATGCTTCTTTAGAGGCTCATAGAAAGGTGTCGACTAATGTATAGTTTGATATGCCTTGTTGGCTAATTTTTGTTGTATAGTCTTTCATGGCAGCGTTGTAGCTCGTACCTTTTATGTAGTTTCTTAGCAATCTAGTCATCCCATGTGATGTATGTTCATGATCCATATCTACCATTTTATTGATCTCGTTATCCCTTAAAGATAATAAAGAAGACTAGATAAAATGTATGTTGGTGCTCGGAAAATATGGCCCGGGTGCTAGTCATGATCCTCCAGTTTGGGTCGTGACAAACTTGGTATCAGAGCAGGTCTGTCCTAGGGGTTGTCTATGAGCCGTGTCTAGTAGAGTCTTGTTTATGGGTGTGTTGTGCACCACACTTATAATCAAGAGGCTACAGGGCATTTAGGATTGTTACTCTTTCTTCTTACTTTAGATCGTGTGGTAGAGCTCAATCGTAAGAACTCCATTTCCTCAATTCTATCTTATTTATAATACGATGATGCATACATGTTGAAAGATGGATGGTAAGAGATTGCAATGTGGTTGTGGAAGAGTTGAGTCAGAGGAACTCAATTTTGCATCATGCTTATGATGAGTAAATGTGAGGGCTTCAGCAGATCATGTGTGTACTAAGATGTGTTAGTTTCTTAATAAGGAGCTCTAAGGAAAGAATATCTATCTACCCATATGGTAAAAAGAAATGAGAGAATCAGAAGGTAGATACGAGTTTTAGCAAGTAAAAGAAGCAAGATAAAGAAGGGTACGAGGTACCTAGTTAATAAAAATTATCAGTATTTATAATTCTGGCAGAGAAATATAAGCATTTTTAGTTACTTTCAACGGTAACAGAGATATCTACAATTATCCATACCAATCTAAATTATGCCCTACGGGAGATAAATGAAATAATTTAAGAGAAGGATACGATATCAAGATCCAGCTGGGGTTAGAGTAACCGAAAATTGTGGATAGATTGTTATAATTATTTAACATTTTTGAAGGGTAGTGCAAAACATGGTAATAGTTCTCATTTGGAGATAGCCATATGGTCACTCTAGAATAGAACAGTCAGATATGAAATACTAGAATATTCATATATTTGAGAAGATAGGCACTAGGATCCTAGAAGGGATAAATATTTTCCTTAGTATGACTCCAGCCACTAGTAAAAAAAAAAGAAAAAAAAAAGAAGAAGAATGTTAGGCGTCCCGAAGAGCCAGTAATATGAAGTAGGGGGGAGCTAAATGTGAAAGAACGTCATGTTGAAGTCTTTATAATAGGGCGATAGATAAAGATATTAGCATGAAAATAAGAAGAGAGTAAATGAAACATTATGAGTAAGAGGTGATAAATGAGTGGTAAATCAAAATATGGTATAATGATAAAGTCTATAGTCAAGTGAAAATAAAATGAGAGGAGACAGGTGTTGAGACAATACAAAAGTATAAGCCATAAAGCCATACCCTCATTTCGAGAAATGAGTTGGTGACTCACACGTGATTACCATAAGGAAAAGTTAGACCCCCCAAGTAATAGAAATTAGTATGGGATAGTAAACAAGAAAAAAAAATCGAACATGAATTAGGGATCAAAGGAATTGGTAATAGTCGACATCGTTTCAAAGATAGTGTTTCGACAATAATAGAATGAACAATAGAAGAATAACCTTTAAAGGTCATTCACGAAGACGCTTCCCTAAAGCAAGCACTATGAGCAGAGTTAAGCTTAAGGGACTAAATGTGCCAGTTATACCACGTGTCACCCTTGTGTGTACGAAATTCAATTATACCTGGTGTAGAAGGGTTACCGCAAGGCGAGTAATGTCTGTGAAGATGTAGAAACAAAATGCCAAAGATGAAGAGGTAAATATCGAATGGTAAAGGAAGAATGTGGTAAAAAGGTGAAAGGAATAAGATTGCATTTATTCATATCCTACAGATATAATATAACTCCAGAACATTATGCAAGCATGATGTTGGGGAGAATCAATAAGGGTTTCGCACTCGATGATATTGATATATAAGTGGGAATGAACACTTGATACATAAGGATCCCGTACAAGAGGTAAGTTAAGACAAAGGACATAACCCAAGAGGCGTTACATAAAATAAAGATCTGAGAATGGACCAATGGGTAGTCAGTAGTTGATTCAAGAAGATCCTAGTTATGGCTAGGTAGGAGGATATAGGCAAATCAGTAGATCATGCAAGATAAACATAGTGAAACCCAACATAGGAAATTCAGTCTCTTAGATACAAAATCGTAATCCTCGAGAAATATTCAGATAGGAGTTGGGGTAGTGGAAGGTACAATATAAGTGTTACGTAAATAAAAGAGAGTGCCACAATGGAGACAATTGAAATTTCAATTAAGAAGAAACCCTACAAGCACAAGGGCATGGAGGTAAGTAACTAAGGATAATGATAGGCGAGTAAGAAGATCTGAAATACCGTGGGATATACAATGTAATAAGGTCTCAACTTTATAAGAGTTAGATGTTCTTCCAAAAGTACTACAACGAAAGACTAGTTGAGGAAATAAGGAAGCAGGCTTCAACATAAGCATAGTGATCTAAAGTAGAAATGGTCTTGTAACAGCAGTCTCACTATAATGTTGTATGCATTCCATAAGAAAGTGGCACCTATCGTAGCTAATTAACGGAAGAAGAAAAATAAAATCAATCAAAAGTTGATAATTGAGATCATATGAGTTACAGGGAACTCCCGCATTCATGGGCACTAAGATAGGCCAAGTATCCATGCAGCAAGTGGCAGAACGACCAGAAAAACTAATTGTTTACATTGAAAGACAACTGAGAAGGCGCGAAAGGAAATCTATGGTGATAACATGATGAAAGGAAGGTTACAAGTAGTATAAGTAGATGTGCGTATGTCGCAAGCTAAAGTTGGTAGAGCAACAAGGTTTTAGCTAGGTAGGAGTAAGGATAAGAAAAGGTGAGTGAGAAGGTGACGAGGATAGGTAATTCCTCAGGAATAAACCCATCACAACAAGAGATCTGATGGTTTCCATACACTTATAAAAAGCTCAGTATAGCATGAGTGAACTCAAAGGAGTTTAAAACTAAGAGTATTTAGAAGAGATAGAATTCTACCATGGTAGTAAAGTAAGGGTGTAATTGTGATAAATGATAAGAGGATGACGTTTAGACCTTTGATTGAGTAAT
>ML266952.1:0-79160 GCA_005239495.1 Nicotiana undulata | reverse complement strand
TTGGGCTTTTTATAGGACTGCCCAGCAGTTTCCGCACCTGCGACCTTTGGATTGCAAGTGCGGACTCGCACCTGCGGAAAAAGGGCCGCTCCTGCGGAAAAAGGCCTGGGCACTGGGGGAAATTCCCGCACTTTCGGACTTTGGATCACAGGTGCGTTCTCGCACCTGCGGGAAAATGGCCGCGCCTGCGATGGTATGGGCCTTGGGAATGGGTCGCGCCTGCGGAGCCTGGTCCGCTCCTGCGGAGCCGCGCCTGCGAGAAGAGGATCGCCCCTACGGCTGGAGCCGTGCCTGCGATGGGATGGCCGCTGGTGCGAACCTCGCGCCTGCGGCCCATGGACCGCAGGTGCGGTCACACCAATAAATTCCCACCAGCTATGAGTTTTGCTGGTTTTTGACCCCGATCGGGGTCCGGGAGACCCCTGGGCCCACCCGAGCCCTCGACAAATTATACCAACGAGTCCCAAATCACATGACGGACTCGCTCGAGCTCCCTGAACACTAAAAATATCATTCAAACCAAGAATCACTCTCCAAAACCCCTTAGATCAAACTTAGGATTTCAAGAAAAATCTAATGGCTCATCAATACGCCGAACGGGTCTATACTGCTCAGAATGACCCCAAATTTTGCGGACAGGTCATAAATGACTATACGGAACTATTACCAGTTCCGAAATTCTATTCGGACCATGATATCACGAGGTCCAAATTCCAGGCTGAATTCCAAATCACATGAAATCCTGAATTCCAATTCAGGAGCCGAAATACTCCCGGGTCATCAGAAACACGAGGCGAACACACTCCCAAGTCCGAAATCATCATCCGGAGCTGATGGAGATGTCAGAACTTGATTTCGAGGTCGTTTGCTTAAAATGCTGCTCGGAACAAAATTAGCCAAATAGGCTAGCCTTCAGGAACCAAGTGTTCCTTAACTGGCCAAATAACTTCTGAATCTCGAACTACCTGCCCACACAAGTCATAAGGCACGAGTAGTCACTATGGAATGAGTCATTCACGGGAACGGAGTCCCATTACACAAAACGACCGGCTGGGTCGTTACATAATTGATAAAGAACAAGGAGTAAATGAGATAAGTCTTAATAATGAGCTGTTGAGATAAATGAAGGTGGTTAAAATTCCTTCTTGTACTTGAATTGTTCCATCATGGTAATATTATGAGATAAGAGGATAATATGATAAAAATCCTAACTTTGGCTATCAAGTGAGATGTGAGTATCCGATCCCGTTGAGTGTGGGCGAGTCGGTAACACAGGGTCTACATATACAAATATATATGCATTCATGCAGTCATATATACGCATTCATGCATTCATGGCCCCCGAGTCACAGGTATGATTCGTGATCGGGGAGAACTTATATTTTCATTAGCCCCTGAGTCACAGGTTTGATTCGTGATCAGGAAAGAATTATACTACTATTTTCATTGGCCCCCGAGTCACAGGTATGATTCGTGATCGGGGAGAACTTATATTTTCATTAGCCCCTGAGTCACAGGTTTGATTCGTGATCAGGAAAGAATTATACTACTATTTTCATTGGCCCCCGAGTCACAGGTATGATTCGTGATCGGGAGCGTATATATATTTATGTCATTGGACCCTGAGTCGCATGAATGATTCGCGAGCAGGGAGAGATATTTTCCCATGAGTCGCATGAATTATTCGCGAGCGTGGAGGTTTATCAAGTCAGCGCACGAGTCGCAGGTATGATTCGCGAGCGTGTAGAGCTTTATGACCGAGTCAGTCCTTATGACCCACCCTTATGACTTCGGCCGATAGTCTTGTCCGTGTCGCATATAAATATATATACACATTTGCATTCATCAACATTTGCATTGAGTTGGGATCGTACGAGGGTGAGTTGAGAAACAATACTGAGTATTGGAAAAATGAACAATTGAGAATAAAGATAGGACATTTCTGTTAATGAAAGAAATCAAGTGATACATACGATCATCTTACTAAGGAAGGTTATGTTTGAGGTCAGTTACTTGTATGTTGATTACATGTCATTATACTTGATGTATTTTTCTCACATGATTTATTGCTAAGCATGTACCTTATTTATTTACTTATGTACTGGACCTTAGTGAGTATGTATTCTACCTCTCGTTACTACTCTTTACGAGTTTAGACGGGATACTCACTGGGTACATATTTGATTATATGTACTCATGCTGCACTTTCTTTCTTTTTCTGCACTTGATTGTGCAGGTGTTGAAGTCCGTCCGTCTGCTGATAGGTATTGATCGCGGTGTCGCCCCATACGGTGAGCTGTCTTCTTGGCGTCATCCTGACAGCACCTCTGGAGCCTTCTAGTTTCATTTTGCTCAGTCTTTTGTTCCAGACTGCGGCTTGTATATTTTTGCATATGTATTTCTATCGTTGTATCTATGTAACCACCCGTTGACACTGTGACACTAGTCCTGGCACACACTTTTTATAGTTATGTTGGTAATTTGGGGTTGTATATATTGGGCCTAGCTGTGGCTCAGCTTTTTTCTACGGCCTTACCCCATACTGTTGATTATATTCCGCACTTTTATTGTTATAGTTGTACGTTGGCTTGCCTAACCTCGCTGTTAGGTGCCATCACGACCTGAACCGGTTTTGGGTCGTGACAACACTTGAGTTATGTATCTATTCCTGCAATTTATTGCTTTTAAATTATACAGTTCTCCTTTTCTGCCTTATTATTTATCGTTTATAGCATATATTGTGGGTGTCCCGTGGTAGCCTCGTCACACCTTCATCGAGGTTAGGCTCGGCACTTACCAGTACATGGGGTCGGTTGTACTGATACCGCACTCGTCACTTCCTGTGCATTTTTCAGATCATGTAGTGGATGATTGAGAGATTGGCTCAGTTTAATAGTTCAAAGACCCAAGGTAGTCCTGCTGGCATCCGCAAGCCCTGGCGTCCACTTCTACTTATCTTCTTTACCGTTATCCTTGATCCAAGAAATGGCAAGACGAAACCAGCACTTGCGGCTAACAAGTATCAAGATTCAGGTCAGAGTTAACAAAAGATCAAGACTCAAGACCAAGTCTTAGATAGGAATCTTGTAACCTACCAGCTGATAGGTTTAGTTAGTCTTTCGTTTTGTTACTTTGGTGTAATAAGGAGATCAGCAGCAGTAACAACAACGACCGCAGTGAAACCACAGTTACTCGATAGTCCCAGCTACCAAAACTTCCAGAACTACACTGACCTGATTCCTTTATAGCCAAGGATATGTAGGCAACCTTTGAAGCAGGGTTCGGTGAAACTTTTCAAAAAGCTTCACAACGTAGTATACGAATGGGTATAAGTCGTTCATGATTTCTCACTTTATCTTTGCCCGAAAACCCTCCGTGTTTCCGAGCAAAGAGGGGCAGCTCTGAGCATGTGATTTTTACTCGCCATATCATCCTATAAAAATCTCAATAAATCAATTGATTTTATGAATTTTTATTAATTTTTAGTGATTAATTGTGAATTATTTGCATTTTTGCATATCCATAATTCATATTTTAAAATTATTAAAAATTGCATCACTATTATCAGGGAATTATGAAGTTATTATTGGTAATTAATTAAATAATAGATGAATGATGGTTATTTAATGTAATGTAGTTTTTAATAACTAATTACTAAAAATTAATCATTTTTATCCAGTAAATCATAGATTTAATTAGAAGTATAAAATTAGTTATCAGTTAATTTGTAATTAGATGAAAATAAAGTTTAAGATTAATTATCGCATTTTTGGGAATTAATTAGGTTTGAGTTTATTTAATGGGGTTAATTAATTAAGAGAACCAATTTCACATTTGGGCGCAAACCACCGAGGCCCAATAACCCGTATCTATACACTACCTAAACGACCCAGCCCAAGGCTTACCCGATCCGGACCCCCCAGCTTCCAAAATGACCCCGTTTAGGTTTTGGTGAATCCCAGTCGTTGATCTTGTAAGATCTATCGGCTGGGAACTATCTAATCACTAACTATATAAATGTATGAAGCCCCCCACCCCAGTTCACTTTGAAGTCCTACACCCCCTTCCCCACCGTCTCTCATCCCTCCTTAGAGACCAGCCGGTCTCCTCATCTACTGCCTTAACTCCGCTGACCGGAAATCGCCTCCGCCGGCGGAGCATCACCAATCGGCCTCAAAATTCTACCAGACGATCTCCTTCCTCTCCCTGACCTCATCCCACCATTGATTTCCCTAAAAGACCACCCAAAACCCCCCAATCTTGGATCTAAGAATCGGAGCTTAGGGTTCTCGTCTACTGGCCGAATTAGAGAAAATCAACGACGCAAACCTACATGAGTCGATAGCCCTTAGTAAGGGCTATCTATTCATGTGGGTTTGGCCCGTTTCCAAGTTTTCCGGAGTCCGGTCAAATTCCGGTAGGTCGCCAGAATTCACCCAAGCCCCTCAAACTGGTATTCCCCATCCCTATCTATCTGTTTCTCTTTCTTTTAAGACAAAATTATGAATATGCTGCATTGTTTGAAACAACTGTCCTATATTGTTATCGACTTAGGACGAGATTTTCTGCATTGCTCATCTAATTCATGCATGCTCTTCCTGATCAATCCAAATCCTTTAATGTATTTCATGATTTAATCAGTTTTAGCTTAAGTAATTAGGTCCCTAGCCTAGGTTTTTATCACTGTTTCACATGTGCGTTCGTTTCTTGTCCTCGATCCATTTTTTTAGTTAATTAACCTCGTGTATTTATAGTTCAATCATACATGCTTAGGTTAATTGAACCCTGCTTGGATATTGACTGATATAGTTCAGGTTTTTGATAAGCCATGAGTTTTAAATGTGCTTCATGTATTTGTACCTTGGTTGATTGACTGATTTCTTATGTGTTTGTTTGGGTTTAATTCACTGATTAATTAGTTCAGGTAAAAATAAATATAGGATTACTAGAACTCTTTGATAATTAGTCTCCTAACCTATGGTCTCATTAGTAAAATCTGATTCTAATGAGTTAACTACCCCAACCCCAATTGTGTACATGTTAGGTGTATCTAAAATGGTGAGTGATTAAGTTAACTAACCTTAGACTTGACTTGGTTAGATGCTGACTCTAATCCAACCTCAGTTAGTCACCTAAAGTCGATTAGTCAAGTAATTATAAATTGGTTAGGAGTTGATTATACTTAATACTTAAAACAAATTAGCTGATTTACGACTTCACTTAAAATCAAAGTTAGTCACTCAGTTAAGCTAGTTAACTATAATTGCTAGATAAGCACTTTTAAAATTTTTTAAACCAATTAATTCAATTAACTACTATTTTTTTTAATTAATTCAAATGATTAGTCAATTCAAGTAAATTAATTAGGCAATAAGGAATTGGTCACACTTAATTAGTAGACCTAATCAAAAGGTAAAATAGTTAAGCTAACAACTTAGTTGACTTAAGTCTTAGATAACTAGTTAAGACCAATTAACTAAGTCTACGAACAAATAATTCACCTAAGCTTAATTTTAGTTAATGATGAATCAATTTCAGTTTCTTTACCCTATTAGTTAACCCAAGTTAATAAATAACCTTTATTGATCTAAAAGGGCAATCCTAAGGGTAATTCTAGGAACCTAGAGGGGTAATTTAGTACTTTAGTTGAGGGAATCTTGGGTGTAACAACCCAATAACCTTCTAAAACTAGGAAATAAGATTTTTTGGGGGTAGAATAGTAATTGTAAAGGCTGGAATCTTCTAGAATGAGGTTGTCCCAAAGGATAAGTATGGACAGTTGTACCTGTACTATTTCAGCCTATTAGATAAGGTATATTCCAAAAAAGATGCTACCCAAAATTTCCTATAAATAGACTAGGATAAACAAATTTTAAGGACACTTTTTTTGTACACACTTGAAAACCTTACATTTTTTACACACCTACTGAAATCTTGCTCTAAAAGTACTGCTTTTCTGAAAGTTTAAAAAAGGCAGAAAACACTGAAAATACTCAAAGAAAATGCAGAAAATAGCTTAAAAGTTTGGTTTTCCTCAGTTTTGATACTCTGAAGCATGGGTTGTAGTTGCTGATTTTATGGGTTCTCAAGTTTTTCTGGTCTAAAAATCTGTGTTTTTCTCACTGATTCTACTCCAACTTCTAGTATTCAAGCGTCATTTTCTGGGTTTTTTGGTTGTTGCTGTTGGTTTGCTGTCTTTTCTGAGCCTCAAAGTTCAATCCGTGGACCTTTATTTGGTCCAGAATTTTCTCTGCTGTATTTTCACTTTTTGAGGTATGTAATATCTTGATTCATTTAATGAAATTTTGGCTAAATCTTGTGTTTGAAACTTGTGTGTCTTTCTTGCCTGAAATTCGTTGCTAGAACCGTGAATCTAGGGTTGTTCAACATGTGCTAATGTCCTCCTAAATGCCTCCCGAATTTAGCCACGAAACCTGAAATATGTCGCTGTGTATATGCCTGATTTGTTGTTATGTTTGTGTGCTGAATCAGTAGGTTTACATGCCTTAAAAACCATGTTAGAAGTCTATTTTTAACGTTAGCGCTATGGGAAATGAATCTGACCCCTTTATGGTCAGATTCACTCCCTGATGATGCATAAATTTGTTTTGGTTGTTTGAAGACACATGGTAATGATGCAGGTATTGAGTCTTTGAGCTAGAGGCATCAGTGGACTAAGAAGTGCCAAATTGAAGTGACAAAAGCTAGGATAGCCATTTAGGGTGAATTTCTACTGTATTTTTGTATTTTGTTTGTAAAACGGGTTCAGGGTCAGCTTGTTTCTTTTTCCTTAGCTGTAATTTAAGCCTATAATCATAGGACTACATCAGCTTTTTCGAACTTCAGTTTTCAGTTGTAAAATGTGGACTGGACATGGATATTCAACTCTTTTATTCCCTACTGACGTGTAATTTCTCTAAAGCTGGGCCAAATCCACGAGAAGGCCCAAGAAGCTTAAATGTGGCTCTACTCTCTACTCCATTGGGCTTGGGGGTAAAGCCCAAAAGCTTAGTGTTGTATTTCAGTCTAATAATCAGTTTAATCCAGTTTAGTAAAAGTCTGGTCCGTTTTTACTCAACACTCCCGGTATTATCGATTCTTCTAATGTATAATTAAATTTACGACCCAAAGCATTTTATTGGTGCTAGAAAATGATTGTCTATGTATTGTGATCATATAATAATAGACTCATATGCATGAATCATGAACTAGACAATATGTGTCTGTTGCTTTTTTTTCCATTGAAAAATTAATGAAACCAACTGTTAGTGTTATAATCCGAAAAACCATGATTAAATATACAAGCTTGCTTGTAAGTTTTTCTCTCAGTGTCCTTTGAAAATCGTAGTTCGAAATAGGTCCAAATAGACTAAAGACCCCATTCTGGCGCTTTCAACTCCCCTATTTAGTATGACTTGCATAAGTAGCCAAAACAAGGATTGGCCAAGTGATAATTGCTAAACGTGGGCAAAATTTGGCCACAACCTAAAACTTGTCTTTTAGGATAGCCAACTTAATTTTAGATGACTTCATACCTATCCTATAGGCTAAAAATACCTCCTTTATTTCAAAATCACATAACTTAGCTAATAATCAAATATTATTCCAAAACTACCATAACCTACACTCGGGAGTGGCAACTCATGCCCCCGACCCCTAATTCCAAACATTAACAAAATGGACATAGCAAACACGGGTGCATTTCATGCGACGTGTTTGCCGTGTGCTAAAAATTAACAAGTGCACGCCATCGTGACTTGTTTAAAGATAAATCCATAAACGTCCTAATTGACCTTGAAACCAATACGCTCTTTCAAAAATAAAAAAACGTGAAAAGTAATTGAATATCGCCTCAATCAGGCATTCTAAAACTGTTACGACCCTAGTCTTGACTACGTAATCTACATTCGGGTGCGACAACTCATGTCCCTGACTTCAACTTCAAACTATATTAAAATCACGTCTTGCAATTGCGGGTGCATTTCATGTGGTGTAATCGAAAGCATAACAAGTGCACGTTCTTGTGACTTGTTTTCAAGATAAATTCATACTTATCAAAAGCGGCTAAATTTCAAAGAGTTTAAATATGCAATAGGCTAAAACACGTAAATAATCGGATAATTTAGGCCAAATAATGATAGTTTAAGTGACCGTGCTAGAACTACGGAACTCGGGAATGCCTAACACCTTCTCCCGGGTTAACATAATTTCTTACTCGGATTTCTGATCGCAGACAAATAAAAAACAGAGTCAAATCTTCTTCGGTTTGGGATTTTCAAAACAAAACGGTGTCCCGGAACGTCGTCGAAAATTTGGGTGGCGACTTTGAAATAATAAATGAATCCCAAATTCAAATAATGTCACTTAAAGTGGAAAAACTCCCTTATTACCCCTTTATTAAGCCGAGGGTAGTGAAAAAAGAGGTGTGACAGCTCTGGCGATTCCGCTGGGGATCGAACCCAGAATCTGTGGTTCAGGGTTCAAGAATTCGTTGTATAACTGTTATATTTTGGCTTTCATTATTTGATTTTACGTGTTTAAACCTGATGTGCTAATTGTCATATTTATCGCTTTGATATTATTTGAACTGCGTATAAAACTGTGTCGAAACCCTTCTTCTCGCTGAGTCTTCTAAATCATCTAGGAAGTGTACACTTTGTGTGACTTCTTTTCTGTTAGAGTCATCCAAATTTTAAAATGAGGTACAGACAAGTGGCAAAGCCGGTGAAGATTTTGTATTCCCGGTACGCTACCCTGACCTCAGCTTGAGTTGTCCGCTCGGGTAAGCCTTCTCTAGAACAAAATCCCAGGGTATAAACCTAGTAAGACATAGCCTCATGCCGGATCCCTAGTAGGAACGTTTAATTGCATCACGTGCATTTGAGTTAGGGGACTCAACACAGGGGTTGGGTCCGTCTAGGACAGGTGAACCCAAAATGAAAGACTATCCTGATGCATCCTACTTGCTATGTGTACAACATTTTGTTACGGTTTGTTTGTTGACCGGCTTAAAAAAAGAGATAACAGAAAAACCAAGAGAGAAATAGAATAGGAGATTTAGCCGATTTTTGAAGAAAAAAACCGATATTCAAAATCATCCCGAAACTCTGCCAAAATTTCTGAAAAATAGTATTTCGAAACAAAGTGAGTCGGTGCATATTCTTCAAAATTATGTCGAAATTTCCCGAACTACGCATTGTTTGATTCTCACCGGATGTGAGATACGTAGGAAACCCCCATCAGGTCCAACCTTATTTTTAAAACCAAAATAGAAAATACGGTCGCAAACTTAGGTGATGTTGTTCTTGCCTAAATAGCCGATTGTCCCAACGGGGCGCCGGTAGGTTGTTTTTTCAAACAATAGCCACTTATAGTCTTTTCGAATTTCTTTGGCCAAATTAGCGAGCACAGCTCTAAAAGCTTCACGTCCGAAGTATTGAAGGGTCGTATTTGCAAGAGGAGCCCATTTTCTTTATTACAAAACTTTTGCAAAAATAACACTTTTTCGCATCCAGTCAAAACCTTTTTTTAATCAAAACATTTAAACAAATGTGTAGGATGAACACAGTTGAAAACACTCCTTTTAGGGCTGTCGAGGAAATTCCCGTGGGACTCCATATGTGGTGGAGCGACTTGGGGGAAAATAGTAGAAAGTCTGCCGTAAAAGCTTTGGGCGGACTCACTGGCCTTTGGATATCGTCGAAGCTTTAGTGTCATCTTGGGACCCCGCCCACAACGTGTTCCACTTTTCAGACTTTGAGAGCATGGTATGTTGGTCTCGGTGACAATTTTAGAAGTCGGTATCCGGTGGCACCCAGGGCGGTAACTCCACATAAGTTCTTGGATCTTTTGATCATTAGTCGGGACACTCAAGACTCACACCTGGATGAAGGGTTCTGCACTTTGTATTTCCTGTACAAACGTTATGGAGATCCTCGGGGCTATGAAGTTGAAAATACTGGTCTAACTCACCACAAGAACCAGGCTAAATGGGAAGCCCGCCGGGGGTTAGCTTTCGTGGTAGCATTCCTGGGCACCTTAATCTGCCCCAGAGGTGACAGACTTATAGATATCAGACTGGTAGGGATGGAGGATTTCATGATGAAGAAGAACAATGGTACACTTATAACAATGATCTTAGCAGAGATTTACCGTGCTCTGACAATTTTCCAGTCAGAGGGAAAGTTCTTTGAAGGGTGCAATTTGCTCCTACAGATTTGGATGATCGAGCACCTCTGTCATCGCCCAGGTTACATGAACTACGGCTTGACCGGTCTGAATTTTATTGAATACCACAATACTCGGGTAGAAGGTTACAAATTTCCTGAGGGCACAGAAGCCTGGCACTCACATCTGAGTTCATTGACCGCCGACCGAATCGAGTGGACTTTCGGATGGCTTCCTGTCGGCGAGGTTATCAATATGTCCGCTGAAGTGTGTTATCTTTTGTTAATGGGTCTGCGGAGTATCCAGCCATATGCCCCACATCGGTCTTACAGCAATTGGGTAGAAAACAAGGCATTCCACATGATGAGGACCTAAGCCAACAAGCCATTGAGTTGTGTCCGAGAGCTACATTTCTGGAAAACAGGGTCCGTCAGATTTGGAACCAGTGCAGATTCTTAGAGCCTCAGACTTGGGTAAGAAACTTATCTCAAGGGGAAGTAGAGCTAGCCTATGTTTCTTGGTATGGTAGAAGAGGCCGAGAGCACTAAGAACCGGAGCGACCTGCGAAAAGACCTCACGTGCAGCATTTTACTAAGTAAACACAAGAACAGTGGGGTTGGCTAGAAAAGGAAAACAACTACCGGGCTACAATAAGTAAACTGGAGGCCCAGATCCGAGAGCTCAAATTTGAAAACACTTCACAAACTGCTGCAGCCGAAGAGGAAAGAAACAAGATGAACAAAGAAAATGAAGCCCTCAGAGCTCAAATCCAGAAAATGAGGATAGCCATTGAAAACCCCGAAAGAAGTAGAGCCGACGAAATACTTGTCACCAGTCTCAGGCAAAAGTTGTGTAGCTATGGTGACGACTTGGACAAAGCCGAGGAAGATTTGACCCGAGCTCGAGCAAAGTTGGCAAAGAATGCAGAAGAAAGGGCAGAATTCGTGCAAAAATTGAAGAGAAAGCATGACCAAGAAGTTCTGGGTTTGAAAGAAAGAGTGGCCACCTTTGAAAACAAAATGGCAAAACAAGCACAAATATTTAAGGCAGAAAGAGAACAGTGTTATGACATGATAGCCCAGTTGGAAGAAGAATTGCGACAATGGCAAAAACAGACTCACAAAGACGCCTAGGATTTAGAGGCAAAATCTCAGCAGATCGGGCGTCTACTTCAGGAAAAAGGTATCATCAGGCAAAGGGTCCGGGAGATAGCTGATTACATCGTCACCAAATGCCAAGAATTTGAAGATATGACTCGGACCACCTTCTTCTCAGCGGTTATGATCTTCGTCCACAAGATAATGGACGACCTCTACCGTCTCCAATAAGATATAGCACACATGCCCGTGGCAAGGCCGAATGATGCCCCACGGGTCCCTGAAGCAATGGAAGCACTGATGTATTTTTGAATTTTCGAGTCCGTATTTTATCTTCCTGTTGTAGTCCTGTCTAAGTTCATTGTAGTTTTTGCATTTCCAAGAAAACATTTCTTAAGCCTTTTGTAGTTTTTTAGAATTTCAAAAGAAGTGTTCTGAAGTTTCTTATGAAGTTGAAAGTATTTTATCTAATGAATGAAAGTCTCAAACATGTTTATTTCCTTCCTTGGGATTTATCCCTTGAACTACGTAATGATCTGATTCACGCGGCGTCGTGATACGTAGGCAATCCACATAGGATTCGATCATAATATTAAGAAATGAAAGTGAGTGAGAAATAAAAGAGATAAAAAAGAATAATACAATGAAAGAAAGAAAAGAGTGATCGAGAAAGACAAAAGGATGAAAATAGGATAAAAATGAGGGAAAGTTCAAATCCGAGAAAATAACGCCGGGATGAGACACACAATTGTTGAAAAACATATAGAAAGCGTTTAATTTCCTAGGTGCATTGCATACCCCAAATATGCGATTCCCTATGTGATAAAATGTTTCGACCTAATGTTTTGTTGGTTCACTCTTAAAAGGTGTTTTTCTAGGGCTGTTGGTTTTTGCGGTAACCTAGCTCCCCATCCCTACTTCACTATATCAGAGGGAAGCATAGAAATGACATCCGAAAGCCACTTATCAATCGTCAACTCTTCTGTGGAGGACCCGAATCCAGTCATCCCAATGTCTGAGTTAGCCACAGCTGAAGAGAATAGGATCCTGCATTGCCGCATGCTAGAAATGTGGGATGCATGGTCCAATGGTAGGGAACCGCCCAGTTCCATCCCGGGTTTCCCCGAGATAATCCCCAGGACACGCGGAACTTCTAACATCCCTATATGTTACCCGGCCACGCCGCTCGGATACCCAACTATGTCGGCTCATTTTGCCAGAAGCCCTTCTGAGGTTCGCCCCCAGGTCTTGTTTTCCGGTGCATCATCCAACATCTTCACCGCACCACCAAGCTCCGCCATGGATCCACTAACTATAACCGGGCCAAGCTTTGAGCCACCGGCATTCACATTCCAAACGCCATCATTTCTGGGCACCACTCATGCACTCCCGATTCATACCCCCAACAACCTCAGTATGAAGTCACTTTGGGACGAGATAAGATAAGCCCCGAGCACGAAGAGATGGCTCAGAAAATTAAAAGTATCGAGCTGAGCCTCAAGAACATACAGGGGTTGAGCAGGCAGAAAAACGTCTCCTATGCCGATTTGTGCATGTTCCCGCACGTCCATTTGCCTCTCGGGTTTAAAACCCCCAAGTTCAAAAAATATGACAGACATGGGGACCCCAAAGCTCATCTGAAAAGGTATTGCAACCAACTTCGAGGAGCAGGTGGGAAAGAGGAACTTCTCATGGCATATTTCGGAGAGAGCTTAACAGGGATTGCATCAGAATGGTACATGGACCAGGATATATCCCACTGGCACGTATGGGATGACCTAGCCCGGGACTTTGTCCGACAATTCCAATACAACGTGGATATATCTCCCGATAGAAACTCCCTTTCCAACCTTGAAAAGAAGTCCTCGGAAAGTTTCAAAGAATATGCTATTAAGTGGCGCAAGCAGGCGTCCAGGGTCAAACCTCCGATGGATGAGGTCAAAATGGTCAGTGTTTTTCTGCAAGCACAAGAAGCGGATTACTTTCAAAATATGATGTCCGCCATGGGCAAACCATTTGCAGAAGCAATCAAAATTTGAGAAATGGTTGAGAATGGCTTAAAGATCGGTCGTATCCTGAGCCAATCGTCCAAAAGGGCAACCTCCCAGGCCATCCAAAATGGGTCCGGGGGTGCAGCCAACAGAAAGAAGAAAGAACAAGGGGCCATGATGGTTTCCGATGTCAGGGGTTCTCGGCAATACTCAGGTCCATTCCCCAAAACTTCCCAACACTACTATCCTCGCCAAAACGCATCTTATACTACATCCTCTTTTCCTATGCGGTGATGAACGCTCATCCGCATCTCAGGCCGCAACAATAATACAACAAGAACAGAGCTCCACCCCCAAGAAATAACCATCCTCCCCCAGCTCCATATAATCCACGTCCTCCTCAAAACAACTACCCGTACAATGCTTATCGTGAACCACCAAGGAGAACTAACTTCACTCCTATCGGTGAATCATACTCAAGCCTCTTCCCAAAGTTGGTTCAGATGGGGCTTCTGCAGCCTGTACCTCCGAACAGGCAAAATCCACAATCACCGTCATACAGGCGGGGTACCAACTGTGCTTATCATTCCAGAGTAGAGGGGCATAACACGGAGGATTGATGGACTCTCAAGCGGGATGTGGAGACTCTTATAGAGCAAAAGAAGGTAGTGTTAAGGGATGAAGAAGCTCCCAATGTGACTAACAGTCCATTACCCTCCCATAACAATGGGCCCATCATCGGCATGATCTGCGAGGACCAAGATTTCGATCCAGCTTTGAAGGCTATCATCGCCATCGCAGACGTGGAGAAAAATCCTAATGCGGCACCCAATCCAGCCAAGGAAATAAAGAAGAATAATCCCATCCCTCAAGCCACGGGGAAGGCTGAAGCCAAGACAAATATAGGATCTTTTAAAGACGTCGTTCTTTACGTCCGTAGGGCACCCAAGAAGGAACAAGGTATGTTAAGCCCGCCTAGAAGGCTACAATTCAACATAGCCATGACAAACGGCCCGACAATGTATGTACCAAAGGGGACGTATGTGGCGCGGGGGAAAATAATTTCACCAAGGTTGAACGAGCCCGTGGTTATTAGCCTCGCATCGCAAACTCCCGTAAAGGATACTACTGCCATCCCTTGGAACTACAACAAGACGGTAGTAACATACAAAGGAAAGAGATCACAGGGTAAGCAATCGAAGTAAACTCCTCTAAGGGATACCTCAATCTGAAAGAGCTAGCCAAAAACAAGCACAAACGCTTCCCTCTTAAAAGACTTATCACCGCCGAAGAGGCCGAAGAGTTCTTTAAGAAGATGAACATGACTGAATACGCCACAATTGAAGAACTCAGGAAAACTCCTGATCAAGTATCACTCTTATTTTTGTTGATGGGCTCAAACGAGCATCAGAAAATACTCTTGAAAACGTTGAAAGAAGCATATGTTCTGGTAGAGACCTCAATCGAACAATTAGAAAGAAGGGCTGAGCGTTTCTTTGAAGTAAATAAAATTTCTTTCAGCCAGAATGATCTACCACCTGAAGAGGCCGCTCACAACAAAGCTTTACACTTAACGGTTAAAAGTGAGGGATATTATGTGAATAATGTTATGCTTGATGGAGGTTCTGGGGTAGATATCTGCCCATTGTCAACACTTCAAAGGATGGAAATCGGTACTGAGAGAATCAGGCCGAATATCGTCTGTGTCCATGTCTTCGATGGAATCAAAAGGGACACCATTGGCGAAATAGACATAATCATGACAATCGGCCCTGTGGACTTTACGGTAACCTTCCAGATCCTGGATATGGACACCTCGTATAACTTCTTTCTAGGAAGACCGTGGATTCACGCTGCTGGAATAGTACCCTCTACCCTCTATCAAATGGTCAAATTCGAATATGAAAACCAGGAGATAGTGGTCCACGGGGAGGACGAGCAATCAATCTACAGAGACCCCTCGGTCCCCTGTCTTGAAGCTAGAGAGGGGAGTGAGCATATTGTCTATCAAGTGTTTGAAATTGTGCTTGCCGACCAACATGAAGAAGGTGCTTCGTGCCCACAACCCTGCCTATCAAATGCATCAATCATGGTCGCTACCGACATGATTAGACATGGATATAGACCCGGAAAGGGGCTTGGGGTGTCCTTGCAAGGTATCACTGAACCGATCTCTCTACCAAGCCTCAGATGGAGATGTGAAGTGGGCCGACGCCCGTAAATGCAATGGATGGGAGCTACCTCAGCCAGTCCCACATATTAATGAGACTTTCATCGAACCATAATATGTCGAAGAAGAAGAGGAAGCCTTTACGATTGAAGAGATTGAAGGAATCTGCGAGGCCATGAAGCAGATGTTGTATGAAACTAACATGGTCCAGTTGGGAGAAGGCTCAAGCACCGCTTAGGTGCAATACATGGGCCCAAACCGCCAAGTTGAAGAACTGGAAGGCTACTCCATTCCCCGTCAGGCGGGAGACCCAGTAGTTCAGTTTTGCCATCTTTCCTACATTATGAGTTATTTCAGGGTGTAACTCAAGTGTTTTTAATTTACTGCCTTTTGAATTCCGATGTAAACCCTCCTATGTTCAAATTCAATGAAATGAAATCAAAATTTCATAGTCTATTATTCCTTCTGATTTTTTCTTTTTTTTCTTATTTTTAGTCCTAATAATGCGTCCTTAAATAACATGACATGCTTGCGGACTTCATGCTCTGATCTTAATACGCTGTCTAACCTCGAAATAATGAATCAAGAACTAGAATATGATGAAGAAGAGACTTTTAGGCAAATAAACTGAGAATTAGAAAAATTTGAGAATAAGCCTAAGCCAAACTTAAACTAAACAGAACCCGTCAACTTGGGTAATGTAGAAGAGGTTCGAGAAACCATGATAAGCGTCCACACTGATGAAAGAACTAGGGACGCTATGATTCAACTTCTATTTGAATTCAAAGACGTGTTTTCTTGGTCCTACGATGCCCGGACTAAGTGTAGATTTGGTGGTACATAAATTTCCAACCTATCCCGGTTATCCACCCGTCCAACAAAAGCAGAGGAAATTTAAAACAGACATGAGTGATAAAATCAAAGAAGAGGTCACTAAACAATTAAAAGCTGGAGTGATCTGAGTGGTCCAATACACCACCTGGCTGGCCAATGTGGTTCCAGTACCTAAAAAGGACGGAAAGGTCAGGGTATGTGTTGACTATCGAGATTTGAATAAAGTGAGCCCTAAAGATAACTTTCCATTACCAAACATATATATCCTGGTTGACAATTGTGCCAAACATGAGGTACAGTATTTCGTGGATTGCTATGTTGGATACCACTAGGTATTGATGGATGAAGAAGATGCAGAAAAGACAGCTTTCACTACACCTTGGGGCACCTATTGTTACAGAGTCATGTCGTTCGGTCTAAAGAACACTGGGGCAACATATATGAGGGCCATGACCGCCATTTTCCATGACATGATGCATCAGGAGATTGAGGTATACGTGGATGATTTGATTATCAAATCCAGGACGCAAGATGACCGTGTCTAGCATCTGAGGAAATTCTTCGAACGCTTGCGTAAGTATGATCTAAAATTAAACCCAGCCAAGTGTGCTTTCGGAGTTCCATCTGGGAAATTACTGGGGTTTATAGTCAGTCGATGGGGCATCGAGCTGGACCCGACAAAGATAAAGTCTATTCGGGATCTCCCACCTCCAAGAACCAAGAAGGAGGTCATGAGTCTGCTGGGTAGGTTGAATTACATCAGTAGGTTCATCGCTCAGTTGACATCAACTTGTGAGCCTATATTCAAGCCGTTGAAGAAAGATGCAGCCATCAAATGGACAGACGAATGCCAGAACGCTTTCAATGAGATAAAAGAATATATGTCGAACCCGCCAGTGTTAGTCCCACCGGAACCAGGAAGACCTTTGTTCTTATATTAGAAAATTCCTACGCGTGTGTTCTTGGGCAGCATGACGCAACCGGGAAGAAAGAACATGCCATATATTACTTGAGCAAGAAGTTCACAAGCTACGAAGCCAAGTATACGTTGTTGGAAAGAACTTGTTGTGCTCTAACTTGGGTCGCTCAGAAGCTCCGGCATTATTTGTTGGCTTATACCACCTACCTCATCACTAGGCTGGATTCATTGAAGTACATATTCCAAAAGCCAATGCCCATCGGGAGATTAGCTAAGTGGCAGATTCTGCTCATCGAATTCGACATAGTGTATGTCATTCGCACGGCAATGAAAGCCCAGGCCTTGGCAGATCACATGGCAGAAAATCCTGTCGATGACGACTACCAACCTCTAAGTACTTACTTCCCAGACGAGGAGGTGAACTCAATCGAGATAACTTCTAAGGACACCAACACTTGGAAAATGTTCTTTGACGGAGATGTAAATGCAAAAGGTGTTAGGATTGGGGCAATTTTGATTTCACCCACGGGACAACACTATCCCACCACGGCCCGCCTTCGGTTCTTCTGTACAAACAATACTGCCGAATATGAAGCTTGTATAATGGGTATGTACATGGCCATTGACATGGATGTAGAAGAGTTATTAATCATGGGGGATTCAGGTTTCATCATCAAGCAGGCTCAGGAAGAATGGGAAACTCGAGATGTTAAGCTCCTTCCATACATATAACATGTGGAAGATCTTAGCAAACGATTCAAAGTTGTCGAGTTCAAATATATTCCTCGATGCCACAACGAGTTAGCCGATGCGCTGGCTACCCTAGCTGCGATGCTGCCATATCCAGGTAATGTTCACATCGACCCGTTGGAAATTCAAATCAAGGAAAGGCATGGTTATTGCAACACGGTCGAAGTAGAGCCCGATATCCAACCATGGTATCACGATATCAAAAGATTCTTGAAAACAAAAGAATACCCAGAGCAGGCCAATAGGGACTAAAAGAGAACCATCCAGAGACTCGCCAGCAGTTTCTTCCTAAGTGGGGAAGTACTGTATAAGAGGACTCCCGATCTAAATCTATTAAGATGTGTAGACACCAAGGAAGCAGAAAAGATTATGAACGAGGTGCATTTAGGAGTATGCTGTCCCCACATGAACGGATACGTCCCCGCAAAGAAAATCTTGTGGGCTAGGTATTATTGGATGACCATGGAGAAAGATTGTTTTAGCTTTGTTCGGAAATGCCATAAGTGTCAAATACACGGCGATTTGATTCACGCACCACCATTAGAATTACATCCTATGTCGGCACCTTGGCCGTTAATTTCCTGGGGAATGGATGTCATCGGGCCAATCGAGCCAAGGGCCTTAAATGGGCACAAATTTATTTTGGTCGCTATCGACTATTTCACAAAATGGGTCGAGGCAGTCACATTCAAAGCTGTCATCAAGAAAGCAGTGGTAGATTTTGTGCACTCTAATATCATCTGTCGTTTTGGTATCCCAAAGACTATCATTACTGACAATGCCGCAAATCTAAATAGTAACTTGATGAGGGAGGTATGTGAACAGTTCCAAATCATACACCGCAACTCCACCCCCTACCGGCCCAAAGCCAATGGCGCCGTTGAAGCAGCAAACAAAAATATCAAGAAAATCCTCAGGAAAATGATTCAAACTTCCAGGCAATGGCACGAGAAATTGCCTTTTGCATTACTGGGATATCGCACGACAGTGCGCACGTCGGTTGGAGCTACTCCTTATTTATTGGTTTATGGTACTGAAGCCGTAATAGCCGCAAAAGTTGAAATTCCCTCCCTTCGGATTATTGTCGAAGCAGAAATTGAGGATGATGAATGGGTCAAAACCCGATTGGAGCAATTAACTCTGATTAACGAGAAAAGGTTGTCCGCAGTTTGCCACGGGCAGTTGTACCAACAAAGGATGGCCCGCGCCTACAACAAGAAAGTGCGGCCTAGGAACTTCGAAGTAGGGCAACTTGTGTTAAGACATATCCTCCCACACCACGAACAGGCGAAAGGAAAATTTGCCCCGAATTGGAGAGGTCTGTACATCATAAGGAAATTGCTTCCAAAAAGAGCGTTGTACTTGGGAGACATCGAAGGAAATGACCCCGAAACGGTTATCAATGCAGATGCAGTCAAAAGGTATTATGTTTGACCTTTTCGTGATGACGATACTGATGATCGAAATGACGAAGGCTTTTCATTCGTGCTACCCCAAATACTATCATTTTTGTAAACCCTTTGAGCTGGTTATTCTTCCTTGACTACCCTCCTTGGAATTTGAAAAGGAGAGAAAAGAAAAATCAAGAAAAAAAAAGAAAAGAAAAATAAATAAAAAAGAGAAAAGAAAAATAAATAAAAAAAGAGAAAGGAAAAATAAATAAAAAAAAGAGAAAGGAAAAATCAAAAGAAAATCAAAAGCAAAAGAAAAAAAAATCAAATCAAAACAAAAACAAAATGTTTTCCTGAACTACGTCTGACTTGATTCCGAAAGGATACGTAGGCAGCCTCTCCCTGGGGTTCAGTCACACCAAAATAAAAATCCACATTTCCCCCCAAGAGTTTAAGTTGGGGAAAGTGTTGAGATTCGACAATGATTCGCCTAAAAGTTCCAAGGTTGTAATTCAATACAAATTCTTTTTACCCCAAATCATATTCAAGCTCTCCCGATCGATCAACAAAGAAAAGACAGAATTGGAAGATACATCTATCTGGACCTCATACAAGCAATGAGAAAAAATTAAAATGAGAGAGTCTTATCGGTGAAAACCCACACGGGCACCATAAGGTGACGATGAGTTAAGAAATTAAAAATGAGAGAGTCTTGTTAGTGAAAACTCGCAAAGAGCACTACAGGGCGATGTCGAGAAGACAAATGAGAGAGGTTAGCTGGTGAAAACCCGAAAAAGGCACTATTAATCGAAAAGAGGATGTTTGGTCACTAATATCGACATGGTCTGGGGCAAGGTTTCTCAACCTCGAGTTAAAAGTCTTGATAAATTTCTGACAGTCAGATGGTTTATATAGATCAGGCATCCAGTCCAAGACGCATGTCATATTAATTGAAAGCCGCGTACACTCCATATAAGTCCTTCTTCTCCTCCCCGAAAGGGATATTTCTTGTCAAAATATGTTGTCTTAGTTTCTTTGTTATTCTCTTTCAATCCCTTTCAGTCTGACTCTATTTCTAAGGTAAAACAAAGAAAGGGTGGCAAAGCTGATTTACAGGGTTCTCGTTTGACGCAAGCCAACAGGCAAAGGGCACCGAGCCTTATCAGGGGCATCAAGTCGATCCCGACTGGCCGCAACGGCCGTTGCTTTAAACACAACTCTGGAAAGGAAAAGATCAAAACGAAATGCCTATAAAGGCAATTGAAGTGAAAGGGTTAAGTCCCACACGACTAACTATCGCAGCATAATTCGAGGGGCCAAAGCTTCCCCCTGATACTCTAGAAATCCAAGAGAAAAACAAGTGAGAGACCTACAAAGGCAGAATAAAGTTGAAATGTTGGGTCCCATGTGACCGATCACCACGAAAAAAACTGGAAAGCCAAGGTCCCCGGATTTGGAAACGAAACCCGATCCCCAACAAGCAAGCAAGAAAGCGGTTGAGATCTTCGTCAAAAGAGCCGAGATCAAACAGTTGAAATAATCAAGGCCGCAAAACCAACCACCGTTTCAAACTAACAAATTGTTGTTTGGTGAAATAAGAAACAGGTGCAACTCAAAAGCAACCGTGCAAAAAGTAGGTGCAACCAAGAGAAAAGGCGCAAGAGCTAGAAGCATCTCTGCAACAACAACTCCAAAAGGGGAAGTTCCCTCAAAAAATTCATTCCCGCATTCACTCATTCTCTGAAAATAAGAAGAAAAGAAAAGAAGAAAAACGATGTTGAAAGCAATTCAAACCTAAAGTAGTATAGGGCCTCCAATCCCTAGCTACACCTTTTCCAACATAGGATATTCCATTCCTTAGTTGATGCCAACATAGGGTCTCCATTCCCTTGTTGATGCCAACATAACCTGATGCCGACATAACTCGATGCCAACCTAGGATATCTAAGTCCTTAGTTGATGCCAACATAGGGTCTTAGTTGATGCAGGCATAACCCGTTGATTATTTCCAGCATAGGGTCCCATTCCCTAGCAGACACCGGCACAACCTGGTGATCAATCTGACAACAACATAACTTGTTGATCATCTCCTAACACTGGCATAACCCAGCGATCTCCTTTCCCCAGGCAGCAGCATAACCTGTTGACCCTTCCATAACCAGCATAACCTGTTGACCCTTCCAGACACCAGCATAACCTGGTGATCTTTTCGACAACAACATAACCTGTTGATCATCTCCTGATACTGGCATGACCCAGTAATCTCTTTGCCCCCCGGAAACACCATAACCTGTTGACCTTTCCAGACACCGGCATAACCTGGTGGTCTTTCTTGACAACAGCATAACATGTTGAACATTTCCTAACACTGGCATAACCCAATGATTTCTTTCTTAACAACAGCATAACTTGTTGACCCTTCCAGAAACCGGCATAACCTGGTGATCTTTCCGACAACAACATAACCTGTTGATCATCTCCTGATACTGGCATAACCCAATAATCTCTTTGCCCCCAGGTAATAACATAACATGTTGACCTTTCCCGACACCGGCATAACCTGGTGATCTTTCTTGAAAATAGCATAACCTGTTGAGCATTTCCTGACACTGGCATAACCCAGTGATTTCTTTCTCGGCAACATCATAACATCTTGACCTTTCCCGACCCCGGCATTACCTGGTGATCTTTCTTGACAACATCATAAACTGTTGAATATTTCCTGACACTGGCATAACCCAGTGATCCCCTTTTCCCCAGACAACAACATAACATGTTGACCTTTCCAGACGCCAGCATAACCTGGTGATCTCTTTCTTGACAACAGCATAACCCGTTGATCCTCCCCTAGACACCGGCATAACCTGATGATCTTTTTTTGACGACAACATAACCTGTCGATCTTTTCCAACATAGGGTCTCCAATCCCTAGTTGATTTTACTTTTAGACATAGGGTATCCACTCCTTAGTCTACACTAACCCCGGGTGCACTGTTCCCAGCTTTTCATCGCTTTCAATAATAAAGTAGAATAGATTTCCTTACAATAACTCACGAAATTCTTCTACTAAAAACTGGGGCAGAAAATTTCGTCCGTTTGTTTTGATTTTTGTGCAAATTATATTTTTTAGGACATTCAAAGGAAAGATGACCGAAAGAAGAAGTTTCAATCCAAAACAATAAAATAAAAAGGGAAAGAGAATATTGCATCCAGAGCGATTATATTTAATCAGTTTTTGCTTAAGTAATTAGGTCCCTAGCCTAGGTTTTTATCACTGTTTCTCATGTGTGTTCGTTTCTTGTCCTCGATCCATTTTTTTAGTTAATTAACCTTGTGTATTTATAGTTCAATCATACATGTGTAAAGACCCGTAAAAGTTCTTGTTTAAAATAGTGCCCGAATAAGTCCCTGAGTTGTTATCTCTGTGGAAATTCTTAAAACGGACCTTGATTTTTGTAAAAGTACCCCAGGATTTGAAAGAACTTAATTTTTCCAGAAATTTGGGTGTTATGCCACGCACTATGCGATCTCATAACGTGTATGAGGATTGCATAGTTGTCGCATACACGGGCAGATCACTGCCCAACTGAAGGGGTGTTATGCGACGTATAATGCGATCGCATAACGTGTATGCGGACCGCATAGTGGTCGCATACCCAGGCAAAATATTGTCCGAATTATGTTGAAGGGAGAAGTGTATTACTTGTATGTCTTTAGTTGACCACCACACTACCATGCTATATAAAACGGTGCTAGAAGGATAATGAATCCAAGAGTATGAATGTATATGCTAAAGGCTATGTAAAGAAGTTGTATTCTTATTGCTGAAATTTTCTGTGATTGAACGGTGATTTGTCATCGTTGATATGAGATGTGATTTCTTGGTGGGATTGGGTTGCGCGCCGTAACAGGGGAGATAAGGGTGATATGTGAGAAGTGATAAGGGTGTGATTGTGATTGTCAGGTGGGATCGGGTTGCACGCCGCAACAGTTGTCAGGTGGGATCGGGTTGCACGCCGCAACAGAAACACAACCAATGATTGTGATTGTCAGGTGAGATCGGGTTGCGCGCCGTAACAGAAGAAATAAGGGTGAAATGTGAGAAGGGACAAGGGTGGAATTGAGATTGTGATTATGAGGAAGAGAAAATTGTGGAACTTCCATTGTGTATCTTACTATGTCTTGTGCAGTAATTGTGTGACTCTCTGTCTGTCTCTTGCCTATGCATTTTTTATTTTACTTAGAGTAAAGTTTGTTCATACATACCAGTACAATTCAAATGTACTGACGTCCCTTTTGTCGGGGGTGCTACATTCTTGTGATGATTGTAGGTGTTTCTATAGCAGGTACTCCAGCCCACCGACAGTAGTGCCTCCTCTTCGTCCTATCAGCTGTTTTGGTGAGCCCCTCTCCTCTCGCGGCCCAGCGTGATTCATGCCACCTTTTCTCCCGAATTTTTTATTTATTTTGTGTATTCGTGTAAGGTATAGCCGGAGCCTTGTTACCGGCAAGTATTATATGTATAACTCCTTCGTACTCTTAGAGGCTCCGTAGACAGGAAATGTGGGTTATGTACTTATGTATTTTGGGCAGTATGACTTGTAGA
Source organism: Nicotiana undulata (assembly GCA_005239495.1). Classification (NCBI taxonomy): domain Eukaryota; kingdom Viridiplantae; phylum Streptophyta; class Magnoliopsida; order Solanales; family Solanaceae; genus Nicotiana; species Nicotiana undulata. Next base: position 55,235 of record ML266952.1, on the reverse strand, counting down.
CCACGTAAAGTAAAACTGTGTGTTCTGTATATTTTGTAAGTATTGTATCACTTGTTATAATGACAGAATTATATGGTTTAATTTCAGACTATAACAATGTGTCTTAATTATAATTGAATAATGTACATCGGAAACTTCGGGGTAATACGTGGGAGGAAAAAAGGAACCCAGGTCCGCTTGACTGGGGCTGCCCGATCGAGTGCCGGTCATGTCCCTTGGTTTTGGGGCGTGACAACATGCTTAGGTTAATTGAACCCTGTTTGGATATTGATTGATATAGTTCGGGTTTTTGATAATCCATGAGTTTTAAATGTGCTTCATGTATTTGTACCTTGGTTTATTGACTGATTTCTTATGTGTTTGTTTGGGTTTAATTCACTGATTAATTAGTTCAGGAAAAAATGAATATAGGATGACTAGAACTCTTTGATAATTAGTCTCCTAACATATGGTCTCATTAGTAAAATCTGATTCTAATGAGTTAACTACCCCAACCCCAATTGTGTACATGTTCGGTGTATCTAAAATGGTGAGTGATTAAGTTAACTAACCTAAGACTTGACCTGGTTAGCTGTTGACTCTAATCCAACCTCAGTTAGTCACCTAAAGTCGATTAGTCAAGTAATTATAAATTGGTTAGGAGTTGATTATACTTAATACTTAAAACAAATTAGTTGATTTGCGACTTCACTTAAAATCAAAGTTAGTCACTCAGTTAAGCTAGTTAACTATAATTGCTAGATAAGCACTTTTAAAATTATTTAAACCAATTAATTCAAGTAACTACTGTTTTTTTTAATTAATTCAAATGATAAGTCAATTCAAGTAAAATAATTAGGCAATAAGGAATTGGTCACACTTAATTAGTAGACCTAATCAAAAGGTAAAATAATTAACCTAAGCTTAATTTTAGTTAATGATGAATCAATTTCAGTTTCTTTACCCTATTAGTTAACCCAAGTTAATAAATAATCTTGATTGACCTTAAAGGGTAATCCTAAGGGTAATTCTAGGAACCTAGAGGGGTAATTTAGTACTTTAGTTGAGGGAATCTTGGGTGTAACAACCCTAGAACCTTCTAGAACTAGGAAATCAGAATTTTTGGGGGTAGAATAGTAATTGTAAAGGCTGGAATCTTCTAGAATGAGGGCAGCTGTCCCAAAGGATAAGGATGGACAGTTGTACTTATACTATTTCAGCCTATTAGATAAGGTATATTCAAAAAAAGATGCTACCCTAAATTCCCTATAAATAGACTAGGATAAACAGATTTTAAGGACACTTTTTTTTACACACTTGAAAACCTTACATTTTTTACACACCTACTGAAATCTTGCTCTAAAAGTACTGCTTTTCTGAAAGTTTAAAAAAGGCAGAAAACACTGAAAATACTCAAAGAAAATGCATAAAATAGTTTAAAAGTTTGGTTTTCTTCAGATTTGATACTTTGAAGCATGGGTTGTAGTTGCTGATCTTCTAAGTTCTCAAGTTTTTCTGGTCTGAAAATCTGTGTTTTTCTCACTGATTCTACTCCAACTTTTAGTAGTCAAGCGTCATTTTTGGGGTTTTTTGGTTGTTGCTGTTGGTTTGCTGTCTTTTTTGAGCCTCAAAGTTCAATCCCTAAACCTTTATTTGGTCCAGAATTTTCTCTGTTGTATTTTTACTTTTTGAGGTATGTAATATCTTGATTCATTTAATGAAATTTTGGCTAAATCTTGTGTTTGAAACTTGTGTGTCTTTCTTGCCTGAAATTCGTTGCTAGAACTGTGAATCTAAGGTTGTTCAACATGTGCTAATGCCCTTCTAAATGCATGCTGAATTTAGCCACGAAACCTGAAATATGTCACTGTGTATATGCCTGATTTGTTTTTATGTTTGTGTGCTGAATCAGTAGGTTTACATGCCTTAAAAACCATGTTAGAAGTCCATTTTTAACAGCAGCGCTATGAGAAATGAATCTGACCCCTTTATGGTCAGATTCACTCCCTGATGATGCATAAATTCGTTTTGGTTGTTTGAAAACAAATGGTAAAGATTCAGGTATTGGGTCTTTGAGAGGCATCAGTGGATTAAGCAGTGCCAAATTGAAGTGACAAAAGCTAGGATAGCCATTTAGGGTGAATTCATACTGTATTTTTGTATTTTCTTTGTAAAATGGGTTCAGGGTCAGCTTGTTTTCTTTTTCCTTAGCTGTAATTTAAGCCTATAATCATAAGACTACATAAGCTTTTTCGAACTTCAGTTTTCAGTTGTAAAATGCGGATGATATTCAACTCTTTTATTCCCTACTAACTTGTAATTTCTCTAAAGCTGGGCCAAATCCATGAGAAGGCCCAAGAAGCTTAAATGTGGCTCTACTCTCTACCCCATTGGGCTTGGGGGTAAAGACCAAAAGCTTAGTGTTGTATTTCAGTCTAAAAATCAGTTTAATCCAGTTTAGTAAAAGTCTGGTCCGTTTTTGCTCAACACTCCTGGTATTATCGATTTTTCTGTTGTATAATTAAATTTACGACTCAAAGCGTTTTATTGGTGCTAGAAAACGATTGTCTATGTATTGTGATCATATAATAATAGACTCATATGCATGAATCATGAACGCCATCGTGACTTGTTTAAAGATAAATCCATAAACGTCCTAATTGACCTTGAAACTAAAACGCTCTTTCAAAAATAAAAAATGTGAAAAATAATTGAATATCGCCTCAAACAGGCATTCTAAAACCGTCACGACTCTAGTCTTGACTACGTAATCTACACTCGGGTGCGACAACTCATGTCCCCGACTTCAACTTCAAACTATATTAAAATCACGTGTTGCAATTGCGGGTGCATTTCATGTGGCGTAATCGTAACATGTCCAAAAGCATAACAAGTGCACGTTCTCGTGGCTTGTTTTCAAGATAAATTCATACTTATCAAAAGCGGCTAAATTTCAAAGATTTTAAATATGCAATAGGCTAAAACACGTAAATAATTAGATAATTTAGGCCAAATAATGATAGTTTAAGTGACCGTGCTAGAACCACAAAACTCGGGAATGCCTAACACCTTCTCCTGGGTTAATAGAATTCCTTACTCGAATTTCTGGTCGCAGACAAATCAAAAACATAGTCAAATCTTCCTCGGTTTGGGATTTAAAAACAAAATGGTGTCCCGGAGCGTCGTCAAAAATCCGGGTGGCGACTCTGAAATAATAAATGAATCCCAAATTCGAATAATGTCACTTAAAGTGGAAAAACTCCTTTATTACCTTTTTATTAAGCCGAGGGTAGTGAAAAAGAAGGTGTGACACTATTAGGTAACATTGGGGTAAAAACAAATACTAATTATTATAATAATTAATTAGTTAGTGGGTTACCAAAAATTATTTGAAATTCTAAGGTTGGAGTAGTTTATTTTGGAAGAAAGTTTCTGCTACTACAATTTTATTTCTTTAATTTATGATATAATGGTCACCTAATGATTGGGTAATAAGGAGGAAGGCATATGTTTGTGTAATGATGATGGCATGTGAAGTTGTATAATAAAATAGTGGTGGATTTACAGCACAAGTAGAATTTAAAAACTGAAGAGTTATTTCAGAAGTCACTGTTCTGATTTTTTTTGCACGGCTAGATTCTTTATTAACAGGACCAAGAGTTGATCTTGGATTTGACTTGTCCTAAAGTTATGTAAATAAATATATTTACTTAGACTAATTAGGACGCGTTATTCAATATTTTGGATAGATTGAGTCCATTGGAGGCCGTTTGGTTGGTGTTCTAGGCGCTACAAAATTTGGGGGAACTTCCCGTTAGCGAGGTAAGTGAGACTTTAAGCTTTGGTACTTGCTATTCTAAAATCCATTTTAAAAATGTGTTTTCTCTGCCTGGTCCATGTGTTGGAACAAGCGTGCGCTTGGCATAATCCGTGGTTTTAGACCAGCCGCAAATATATTATTTTAATTAAAATACAACAAAAAGAAAATATTACTTTATAAGTTGTTTGATAGTTTGATACGGCTGTGCGCCATGATGTTGAGTTTAATACGGCTGTGCGCCATAATGTTGAGTTTGATATGGCTGTGCGCCATGATGTTGAGCTTGATACGGCTGTGCGCCATGATATTGGGGCATTGTGTATGCCTTTGTACATCACCTGAGCATTGTGTATGCTTCATTGAGCATTGTGTATGCTCTGTTACATATTCGAGGCATTGTGGTGCCTTTGTGGACCCGTAGGTGTGTTGGTAAATTTCTTTTACTGCGTTTATGATAAGTCCTTAGTGGGTATTCTTGTTGGTTAATTCTTAAGAACTCTGGTGATACACATATATTGAGTTATTGTATAATTATTATATTTACTATATCATTCCTGTTGTGGCGTGTGTGTATTTTCTAACACTTGTTCTAGAGGTATTTAAAGTGGCGGGTCGAGGATCTTACTGGTTATATTTACGTATAACTCACTCCTTACCTGCATCTCTATGCAGATACCGTTGCGGGAGATAGAGCTAGTGGCTGGCGAGTTCGTTGAGTGGATCTTATTGTTGAGGTGAGCCGCCGCATTATCCGTGGAGGCTGTTGTTTCAACTCTATCGATTTTATGTCTATTATTTCTTTCGGGTTTGCATGCCCGTCACTTAAACTTCTATTACTCTATTAGATGCTCCACATTCTTAGTATGTAATTTGGGTTAGAGATTCAGTATTTGAGTGCTTTTAGATTATAAATAAATTATGAGTTTAGTCGAATAATTATTTCGTATTTAATAATATTTAATGTGTTAGGGCTAGTACGTGTTTCTCTCAATGCTTATATAATAGGGTAAGAGTACAGGAATTGGTTCGCCTAGCGGGCAGTATAAGCTAGGTGCCAGTCACGTCTAGAGGGTAGTTTGGGACGTGACATAATTACTAAAAATTGATATAAAGGCTAAATAGTCTTTAACATGGACTTGACTGGCAAGTGTGATATTAGGTGCCATCACGATCTCGACGATGGGTATTTCGGGTCGTGACACGAGTCATAATCTTGTGTGACACAAAAATAGAAAAATAACAGAAAAAAGAATATAAGTAAAAGAATTGGTAAATTGAACTAGGAATATTGAGACATGTCCAAATCTTCCGAGACAACATGAATATCACCAAAAAGTAAAAATAAATAGAAAGAGAATATAAATAAAAACATGTCAAAAACTTCAGCAACAACTCGAAAATTACCAAAAATTTTGAAATTAAAAAGGATAAAAATAAAATAATGGTAAACCAAAGTAGGATACTTATTCATCCATTTGCAAATTAAGGGATATTATTAAGAGAGTATCAAGTACTAATAATCGTATAATAGCAAATCACCACTAGTCTGGGGCTGGGCCTTGAATTTACGTGACCATTACAGTATTGCAGAGATAAAATTCAAAAATCTTTTAACAAATGGAGAGTACAGTCACAACTATGAATAATTATCTAAATTTACTTACCCCATGACATGTGAACACTACAAAAAATGAACTGGATTTATATCTATGAACTACCAAAATTTAAAAATCAAAGGCTTCAATATGTTGGAAAAACTCTATAAATACTAGGCTTCTGCATTACAATATTCATATCACATAGTAGCTCTTAATAATACTAGTTATATTATATTCCTTGATAATGAGTTCTAGACTGATTAAGGGCCGCAAAAGTGTCCGTCTCGCAAAGATAGAAAATCAGAATAATCGACAAGTGACTTTTTCAAAACGTCGAAATGGTGTCTTCAAGAAAGCAAACGAGCTTGCTGTTATGACTGGTGCTGAAGTGGGCATCATCGTGTGTCCACAAGGTAATTACAAGCTTAATTACATCTCTTTGTCATTTATATGGACATCATTTACTATCAACAAATATAACTTTTTAAGCATAAATGTACATGCATTTTCACAACTAAATATGCAAATCCAAGATTTTGAACATGATTATTAATTTCACATAAAATTAAAGCATCATAAAAATTCTTGGCGTGGGAGGCGATATAACATTAGATACACCTGATTTCTCTCCTTTTTTTTCTATAGGTAGCAAACCATACTCTTTTGGTCATCCAAATGTGAATGAAACCATCAACAAATATGTTGGCGAAGAAAGGCCTCCATCACCATCATCATCAGGCATTGATGACAAATATGTCCAAATATTCCGAAAAGCCAACTCTAGAGAACTTAACACACGACTCAATTCTCTGCAAGACCAGCTGGATTCTGAATTAAACTTGAAAAGGAAACTCAAGGAAATGAATAAGAATGTGAAGAGCCAACAAGAGTGGTTTAAGGGTCCTATAGAGAATATGAACTACATTGAGGCTTCAATGTTGAAAGAGGGATTGGAAGATTTGCTCTTGAAGGTGAAGAACTATGGTACTGAGCGTGGTTATGGTTACAAAAATGGAAAGTGGAAGGCTGAATAAAAGCTACTATTAGCCTTTATTTAAAATAATCGTTCGTGTTATTTATTTTTAAAGGTTTACCTTGGCGCAATCATAAAAGTTGTTGTTGTGTGGCTAGGATGTCACAGGTACGAACCACATAAATAGTATCTTGCAGAAATACAAAGTAAGGCTATCTACAACAGACCAACATGGTCATGGTTTCTCTCTTCCCCAGTCGATCCTGCACATAGCAGGAGTTTAGTGCAGGGGTTATTCTAGTTTTTTTTTTTTTGAATTGAGGTATTATGTGATGTTTTAGTGATATCTACAATGTATGCGTAATCATATGATGGAATACAAGTAGTGTTATAAAAATGATATCTTAGTTTCAAATAATTCAAAAAATAAAAATAAAAATAATATAATGCTATTGTTTAAAAACCTAAAACTGCACTAGAGATCTCATATACTTATTATATAACACATAGTCAGAATAAAGTCTTTAAATTAATATCTAACTAGAGAGGACCAAAATAAAAATCTAAAATAAAAAACTAACTTGAAAAGAATTAATTAAAGAATACAAAAAAAATGAAAGGAATAAATCATAAAGAAGAAAAATGCAAAAGTGAAATGAAAGTAAGAATTAGAGGCCAAACCTTTTTGTACTTTGTATTTTGCAGACAAAGTTTTAAAATGTATTTATTTATGAGTAACCGACAAAGAGAAAAGATTATGAAATTAAAATAAACAATTAAAGAAATTCTGACTTTGAAATTTTTAGTTTGAGAATTCACCATGAATTAATTTTTGAATATAAAAATTTTAGAAAAAGAATTTATTAAGCAATTTTGGCTCAAATTTGAAAAATCTCGGGGCTTACTCCCAAATAAAAGCCCAGAACATTGGGCTTTACGACTAGTCAAACGCCCAAAAGCTTGGTACGTACGCCCCCATGGTACGTTCGTCCCACTAGTACGCCTCAGTTTTTGGTACTCTTCGCCCCAGAGCTCGCCCAGAAAAAGCCTTTTAAAACACTGCGAATAATAATGCTAGGATGGCATAGGCCATGGAGCTTGTCACGACCTGAAATCCCACCTTCAGGCCGTGATGGCGTCTAACGTTGAATCCGCTAGACAAGCCAACGTTCCGGTTATTACATTTATTTCTTTATTATTGACATTTGAAATAACAGTGATAAACTAGAACAATTATAATTAAAAGTGTGGAAGATAAGAAATTCAACAACTTAAATAATAAATCTTACGAAATTTCCTTAAATACACCCCAGAACCGGTATCACGATCTCACTGACAGTCTAAGATTTATTAAAAATAAAGGTCTGAGATAAATGTATACAACTGACCTGGAAATACATGAAAAGACAGAAAAGGAAAGGGATAGGAGGTGACGCCAAGTCCTGCGAACGCCTGCATGACTACCTCAGTGTCGCCTGTGGACTGAAGGATACTCTCTCGATCACTGTCCATCGGGTCCGGTACCGTAATCTGCACAACATAAAGAAGTGCAGGTGTAGCATCAGTACAATCGAACCCGTGTACTGAGTAAGTGCCGAGCCTAACCTCGGCGAGGTAGTGACGAGGTTAGGACACGATAAATTACAAATACCTGTGCGGTTCAATAATATAATAAAGAAGTAACGACATGAAATAAGCAATTAGGCACCAAATGGGGATAACATGCTGGGGAAAAGAGGTAGCAAAATCACTGAAATGACGGAACGATGTAACACCTGAAGTAATTAAATAACAACAAGATTTAACAACTCTGAACAAATAAATAAACAAAAACGGCACGACATGTCCCCTCGTGCTATAATATCACAAAAATACGGCACAGAATGTCCCCTCATGCATAAATAAATAATCACTCGACACAATGTCCCCTCGTGCATAAATAAATAATCACTCGGCACGGAACGTCTCCTCGTGCATAAATAAATAATCACTCGGCACGGAATGTCCCCTCGTGCATAAATAAATAAACATAAAAGCAACAAATTGACAGGAATATCAACAATAAGCAACCTTAAATGCACAAAAATACTTACAAAGAATACTACCGCCCCGGCAAGGGACACAACTATAACTAAACCTACACAGGTGTAATATTCCAAAAATATCCCTCGACCGATCAACCACTTCACAGTAAACACATTCAAGAATCTCTACCAAATGATTAACCACAAGGTGAGATTTAACCCACAACACAACAATTATCAATATAAATCAAAGAATTCATAATATTCGACTCATGGTCATGCTTGACAACAACATATAGGTACTCGTCACCTCACCTATACATTGAACGTGGTATAAACACGTAGCAATTAAGACTCGATACCTATTCCCTCAAGCTAAGGTTAGACCAAACACTTACCTCGACTCCAAGAATCCAAATCAAGCCTCTAGCACCGCTTTTCCTTTCGAACCCGACTCCGAATCAATCGTATCTAGACATAATTGACTCAGTAACATCAATAATTTCTTAACAATTCAATTCCAAAGCTTAATTATAGAATTTCCAACATTCTTCCAAAAATTCCGAAAATCGACCCGGGCCCGCTTGCTCAAAACACGAGGTTCGGACCAAAACCCGATCACCCATTCCCCCACGAGTCCGAATATATTATTTGTTTTGAAATCCGACCCCAAAACGAGGTCAAATTCCCAAATAATCAAAAATCCCTAACTCTACCCAAATGATTTTCATGATTTTAGGCCTAGAATCTAATATAATCTTGATGAAAATGGAAGAAAACAAGTTGAAGATCACTTACCTAAGAGGTTATGGTGAGGAATTGCTTCAAAAATTGCCTAAGAGCTTTGGAGAAGAAGAGGGTGGTGAAAAATGGCTAATTTCCCGTATGTGTTCTGTTTTTGGACATTTAAATTCACTGTACGAAATTACTCTCCGCGTTCGCGGCCGCGTTCACAGATGTTTAGATATTCTGGACCATGCGTTCGCGGTTGTGGGGCTGCGTTCGCACAGGGTAATTGACACCCATCCCCCAGGCCCTCGCTTATGCGGTGCGTTCGCGACCCTACCTATGCATTCGCACAGTAGATACCAAATAATCCTCCGCGTTCGCATCCTATTTGGTGCGTTCGCATTGGCTTAAAACTACCCTGACCCCAACCCACACATAACCCTGTGCGTTCGCACTCCTTTGAGTGTGTTCGCATAGGGTATATACCTGGACACCAGAAAATGACTATTACACTAGATTTTTCACCAAGCTTTGCACTCCGATACCTACCCGAAACTCACCCGAGCCCTCGGGGCTCAAAACCAAATATACACACAACCTCAAAAAAATCCTACAAACTTTTTCGTGCAATTAAATCACCAAATTAACAGCAAAAATAACGAATTAGACCTCAAAATCAATGAAATACTTCAAAACTTCTTAACTTTCAAATTTTCCATTTTTGATCCGAATCACGTCAAACGAAGTCCGTTTATTACCAAACTTCACAAGTAACACATATAAAACATATTGAACCTGTTCCAGGCTCCAGAACCATAATACGGGCCCGATATCACAGGTTTCACATCAAATTTTATTTTCAGAAACCTTTATAATTTTCATAAAACTATTTTCTTTAAAAATTCATTTATCAGACTTGGGACTTCGGAATTCGATTGCGGGCATACGCCCAAGTCCCATATTTTTCTACGGACCCTCCAGGACCGTCAAATCACGGGTCTGGGTCCGTTTACCAAATATGTTGCCAAAGTCAACTTTATTCAATTTTTCAACACAAAATCATTATTTTTATCAGTTTTTCACATATCCGCTTCCCGGCTTCACACCTGGGTTGCCCACGCAAATCGAGGTGGAATAGAAGGAGGCTTTCATGGCCTCGAAACACAGATTTAGCTAAAATTACATGGGATGACCTTTTGGGTCATCACAATCTCCACCTCTAAAATAACGTTCGTCCTCGAACGGACATAGAAAGATACCTGAATCAGGGAAACGATGTGGATATTGCCTACGCATATCAGACTCTAACTCCTAGGTAGCTGCCTCAACAGGCTGACCTCTCCACTGAACACGAACCGAAGGATAACTCTTCGATCTCAACTGACGAACCTGCCGAGCTAATATGGCTACCGGCTCTTCCTCATAGGTCAAATCCTTGTCAAACTGGACACCGTTGAAGTCAAGTACATGTGATGGATCAACAATATGCCTCTGAAGCATAGATACATGAAACACCGGGAGCACGACTGATAAACTCGGTGGCAAAGCAAGTCTGTAGGCCACCTCTCCTACCTTATCATGAATCTCAAATGGACTAATGTACCTAGGGCTCAACTTGCCCTTCTTTCCGAACCTCATCACGCCCTTCATGGGATACACCCGAAGAAATACCCGGTCTCCTATCATAATTGGAAAATCATGAACTCTGCGGTCTGCATAACTCTTCTGCTTGGACTGAGCTGTATGAAGTCTATCCTGAATGATCTTCAGCTTGTCCAAGGCATCCTGGACTAACTCTGAACCCAACAACTTAGCCTCCCCCGGCCCAAACCACCCAACTGGCGACCGACACCGCCTACCATACAACGCCTCGTACGGAGCCATCTGAATGCTCGACTAGTAGCTGTTGTTGTAGGCAAACTCAGCTAAAGGAAAAAAACGGTCCAATGAACCTCCAAAATCAATTACACATGCTCACAACATATCCTCCAAGATCTGAATAGTACGCTCGGACTGTCCGTCTGTCTGACTCAACCCGTGTGCCCAACTCACGCTGAAATACTCTCCAGAAATGGGAGGTAAACTAAGTACCTCGATCAGATATAATGGACACGGGCACACCATGCAATCGAACAATCTCCCTCATGTATATTTTTGCCAACTTCTCCGACGAATATAAACTGATACAGGAATGAAGTGTGCTGACATGGTCAGCCTATCCACAATGACCCACATCGCATCAAATATCCTCTGAGTCCGTGGGAGTCCAACTACCAAATCCATGGTGATACGCTCCCACTTCTACTCGGGAAGCTCAATTTGCTGCATCAAACCACCGGGTCTTTAGTGCTCGTACTTAACCTGCTGACAGTTCAAGCACCGAGCTACATGTGCTACAATATCCTTCTTCATCCTCCGCCACCAATAATGCTGCCGCAAGTCCTGCTACATCTTTGCGGCGCTCGGATGAATGGAATACCGGGAACTATGGGCCTCCTGCAATATCAACTCATAAATACCATCAACATCAGGTACACAAATACGACCCTGCATCCTCAAGACTCCCTCATCATCAACTGTAACCTGCTTGGCACCTCCGTGTCGGACTGTGTCTCTAAGGTCACATAAGTGATGATCATCATACTATCTGTCCCGAATACGATCATACAATGAAGAACGGGCCACAGTATGGGCCAAAACACTGGCAGTCTCAGAAACCTCCAATATCATGAACCGGTTGGGCAAAGCCTGAATATCTAAAGGAAGCGGTCGCTCTCCGACTGGTATATAAGCAAGGCTACCCATACTGGCTGACTTCCGGCTCAAAGCATCGACCACCACATTGGCCTTCCCCGGATGATATAAGATGGTAATGTCATAATCTTTCAACAGCTCTAACCATCTCCTCTGCCTCATATTCAACTCTTTCTGCTTGAACAGATACTGCAAACTCTTATGATCCGTGAACACCTCACATGGAACTCTATATAGAAAATGCCTCCAAATATTCAACGCATGAACAATGGCTGCTAACTCAAGATCATGAACGGGATAGTTCTTCTCATGAACCTTCAACTAGCGTGAAGCATAAGCTATAACCTTTCCATCCTGCATCAACACTGCACCAAGTCCAACCCGTGAAGCATCACAATACACGGTATATGGCCTGAACTTGTGGGCAAAACTAACACCGGTGCCGTGGTCAAGGCTGTCTTGAGCTTCTGAAAGCTCGCCTCACACTCATCTGACCACCTGAATTGGGCACCCTTCTGAATCAACTTGGTCATCGGGGCTGCGATAGATGAAAAGCCCTCCATAAACTGACGATAATAACATGTTAAGCCGAAGAAACTTCGAATCTCTGTAGCTGAGGTGGGTCTAGGCCAATCTCTGACTGCTGAAATCTTCTTGGGATCCACCGGAATACCCTTTGCAGACACAACATGGCCCAGAAATGCTACCGAACTCAACCAGAACTCACACTTAGAAAATTTGGCATACAACTGACTATCCCTCAGAGTCTGGAGGACTACTCGAAGGTGCTGCTCATGCTCCTCTCGGCTACGGGAGTAAATCAAAATATCATCAATGAAAACAATTACAAATGAGTCGTAATAGGGCCTGAACACCCGGTTCATCAACTCCATAAAAGCAGCGGGGGCATTTGTCAACCCAAATGACATCACCAAGAACTCATAGTGCCAATACTGAGTGTGGAAAGCCTTCTTAGGGACATCGGATACCCTAATCCTAAACTGATGGTAACCAGATCTCAGGTCAATCTTGGAAAACACTGTAGCACCCTGAAGTTGGTCGAATAAATCATCAATCCTCGGCAAAGGATGCTTATTCTTAATAGTAACCTTGTTCAACTGCCGGTTGTCAATACATATCCTCATTGAGCCATCTTTCTTCTTAACAAACAACACTGGGGCACCCCAAGGAGAAACACTAGGCCTAATAAAGCCTTTATCCAACAAATCTTGCAACTGATCCTTCAACTCCTTCAGCTCTACCGGGGCCATATGATAGAGTAGAGTAGAAATGGGATGAGTGCCCTGAGCCAACTCAATGCAAAAGTCAATATCCCTGTCGGGTGGCACACCCGGCAGGTCAGCAGGGAATACCTCTGGAAACTCACGAACCATAGGCACAGACTCCATAGAAGGAACCTCAGCACTAGAATCACAAACATAGACAAATATGCCAAACAACCCTTCTCGACCATGCGCCGAGCCTTCATATATGAAATAACTCTACCAGACGAATGACTAGGAGTCCCTCTCCACTCCAAATGAGGTACTCCCAGTAAGGCCAAGGTCACAGTCTTGGAATGACAGTCCATAATAACATGATAGGGAGATAACCAATCCATCCCCAATATAACATCAAAGTCAACAATATCATGAATCAAGAGATCTACCTGAGTCTCCAAACCACCAATAACCACTAAGCATGAATGGTAGACTTGATCTACCATAATAGAATCACCCACCGGGGTAGACACATATACAGAAGTACTCAAGGAATCATGGGGCATACTCAGATAAGGGGAAAATATGAATACACATAGGAGAATGTAGAACTCGGATCAAATAAAACTGAAGCATCTCTGCTGCAAACTGAAACCATACCTGTAATGACTGCATCAGAGGCCTTAGCCTCAGGCCTGGCAGAAATAGCATAGCATCGGGGCGGAACCCCTCCAGCTTGAACGTCTCTAGGTCGACCTACTACGGGCTGACCTCTACCTCTCATAGCCTGTCCTCCACCTCTAACTATCTGGCCTCCACCTCTGTCACCTCGACCTCCACCCCTAGCTGGCTGACGGGGCGGGGGTGCACCTGGTGCGGGAATCATACCACGGGAACCCTAATACTGAGAACCACTAGGACCTCGGGGGCAAAACCTGGAAATGTGCCCCATACCACCGCAAGTGAAGCAAGACCTCCGCTGCTAAGACTGCTGGCCCTGAAACTGTCCCCGTCGACCAGAATAACCACCCTAGAAACTCTGAATCGGTAGTGCACTGATAGGAGCTGATGGTGCACTCTGGGATACCTGAAGTGCCGACTGGAATGGCCTAGGGGGATGACCTCTGACTCAAGATGAGGCACCACTTAATCGGCCGAAATGACGAGGTCTCTTGTCAGACCCCTGACCACTCCCCTGTGATAAGACCATCTCAATACGCCTGGCCACATCTTGAAATGAGATATCAGTACCTGTCTCTCTGGCCATCTGAAGTCTAATTGGCTGAGCCAGACCCTCAATAAACCTCCTCAGCCTCTCACGATTAGTGGGGAGTATCATGATAGCATGTCGGGCCAAAGTGATGAACCTGGTCTCATACTGTGTAATAGTCATAGATCCCTGCTAGAGGCACTCAAACTGCCTCCGATAGTCCTCTCTCTGGGTGACTGGAATAAACATCCCCAAGAATAACTCGGAGAACTGAGCCCAAGTCAAAGGTGAAGACCCAGTTGGTCTGGTCAGGCAATAGTTCCTCCACCATGTCTTGGCGGTACCAGAAAGACGCAATGTAGCAAAATCGACCCCATTGGTCTCCACAATGCCCATGTTTCGAAGAACCTCGTATAAACTGTCCAAGTAATCATGGGGATCCTTTGATGGTGCACCAGTTAAAGTAGTAGGGAATAACTTGGTGAATCGATCTAATCTCCATAGGGCATCTGCAGACATAGCTTCTCACTCAACTGTCGGTGCCACAATAACCGACTAAGCTACTCCGGTCGTCTGAGGTGCCGGAGTCTAGAACGAAGGAGCTAACTGCTCTGGTGTGCGGGTAGAAGGAGTCTGGGTCCCTCTCCAGCCTGAGAGACAGCTGGTGCTGTTGGAAGAAGACCGGTCTGAGCCACACTCTCCATAAGGCCCACTAAGCGGACCAGAGCACCTGAAGCACCGGGGTGGCAATGAACCCCTCTGGGACCTGAGCTGGCCCAACTGGAGCTGTCCGAGAAGGAATCTCCTCAGCAAACTCTACCTGAGGATCCTCCACTGGGGCTGCTGCTCTGGGCTGAGTCGTGCCCTGGCCTCTAGCATGGCCTCGGCCTCGGCCTCGTCCTTGACCCCTCGTAGGAGCTGCGACTGGAGTATTGGGCTGTTGATCGGAACCTGGGGAAGCACGTGTTCTCGCCATCTGCGAGAGAATAGAATAGAAACTTAATTAGTATTTAGAATTCAAATCGCACGACAGAGAAGAATAGATGTGAAGTCATTCCTAACTTTGCAGCCTCTAGGGATAAGTACAGACGTCTCCGTATCGATCTCTCACACTCTAACAAGTTTGTCCGTTAATTGTGAGACATAAGTAACCTAGTGCTCTGATACCAACTTGTCACGACCCGAAATCCCACCTTCAGGCCGTGATGGAATCTAACGGTGAACCCGCTGGACAAGCCAATGTTCTGGTTATTACATTTATTTCTTTATTATTGACAATTGAAATAACAATGATAAACTAGAACAATTATAATTAAAAGTGCGGAAGATAAGAAATTCAACAACTTAAATAATAAATCTTACGAAATTTCCTTAAATACACCCCCATAACCGGTATCACGATCTCACAGACATTATATGATTTACAAAAAATAAAGGTCTGAAATAAATGTATACAACTGTCTTGGAATTACATGAAAAGACAGAAAATGAAAGGGATAGGAGGTGACGCCAAGGCCTGCGAACGCCTGCAGGACTACCTCACTGTCGCCTGTGGACTGAAGGATACTCCCTTGATCACTTTCCACCGGGTTTGGTACCGTAATCTGCAAAACATGAAGAAGTGCAGGTGTAACATCAGTACAACCGGCCCCATGTACTAAGTAAGTGCCGAGCCTAACCTCGGCGAGGTAGTGACGAGGCTAGGACACGACAAATATAACAAAGACACGACACAGAATGTCCCCTCGTGCATAAATAAATAATCACCCAGCACGGAATGTCCCCTCGTGCATAAATAAATAATCACTCAGCACGGAATGTCCCCTCGTGCATAAATAAATAATCACTCGGCACGGAATGTCCCCTCGTACATAAATAAATAATCACTCGGCACGGAATGTCCCCTCGTGCATTAATAAATAATCACTCGGCACGGAATGTCCCCTCGTGCATAAATAAATAAATAAATATAAAAGCAACAAATTGACGGGAAAATCAACAATAAGCAACCTTAAATGCACAGAAATACTCAACAAGAGTACTACCGCCCCGACAAGGAACACAACTATAACCAAACCTACACAGGTGTAATATTCCACAAATATCCCTCGACCGATCAACCACTTCACAGTAAACACATTCAAGAATCTCTACCAAACGATTAACCACAAGTTGAGATTAAACCCACAACACAACAATTATCAATATAAATCAAAGAATTCATAATATTCGACTCAGGGTCATGCTACAACATATAAGTGCTCGTCACCTCACCTATACATTGAACATGGTATAAACACGTAGCAATTAAGGCTCGATACCTATAACCTCAAGCTAAGGTTAGGCCAAACACTTACCTCGACTCCAAGAATCCAAATCAAGGGGTAGTCACTTAGATCTTAATTTGGTAATGTGGAATTTGGACCGTTAATTTAAAGTAATCAATGGTTCAGATTAATAGGTGCTTGGGCCAAGTAGGATTTTAGGTTTGGGATGGGTTATTGGGTTAATTGATTGGGTTAGGGATCCGGGTTCAATTGGGCTAGTATTTAAATAAAAGTGGCTAATTGTTAAGTACCTCATTAAAATTAGCTAAACATAATTTATAAAATAGCTGAAAATTAGAAAAATGAAATCGATGCGTAATAAATTAAATTGAAATGATTAATCAGTGTTAAAAAATATAAATGACTACTTATAGAGTAAATATACCATAAAACATATGATTAGGCTATAATTGCAAATTTATTACAATTATAGCCAAATAGTACCAATTTGGCTACTTGTGAAAATATTTGGTCTTAATAGGACCAAAAATAATATATCAAACCAAGAAATGCTTTTGAAATCATTTGTAATGCAATTTTGTAAGTAATTATTAGAAATAAAAATACTGGATAAATTAAAATGAATTAATAAAATATGGGAAAATTATAGAAAAATACCAATTGTTATGAAAGCCTGATTTTGAAGGTATATATGTAACTTTGCAATTATAGCCAAATAGTGCCAATTTGGCTACTTGTGAAAATATTTTATCTTAATAGGACCAAAAATAATATATTAAGCCAAGAAATGCTTTTGAAATCATTTGTAATGCAATTTTGTAAGTAATTATTAGAAATAAAAATACTGGATCAATTAAAATAAATTAATAAAATATGGGAAAATTATAGAAAAATACCCATTATTATGAAAACCTGATTTTGAAGGTATATATGTAAATTTAAAATAATTTGAGGAAAAATTGGTTGTCAACAGCTGCCCCTCTTTACCCGAGAAGGATGAAAGAGTTGTCGGGTAAAGATATGATGGCCAATTTTGGCCGAGTGAAACGATTTGAAGAGATTAAGGTCGCACCCTGGTTTCTGAGCTGCCTAAAAATTGTTGGTTTTACAGGAATCAAGTCGTATGTAGTTCAGGAGTCATCGGTGAAGTATACCAATGAAGTGTTTACAATAACGGACACAACATATAGGGTTGGATGAGTGAACGATTTACGGGAATTGTTAGGAGAACTGGAGTGGGACCGCTCCTGCTAGGATAGTCGTTGCCTGCTGGATTACCTGATAAAACAATACAAGCGCATATTGTGCGAGAAGTTAAACATGATGCAAAGTTCCTGTCAGACTATGAATGTTTTCTTCAGACTGTTAAGGATGACATCCTCAGACCATGATGTCCTGGGCCATGAATTGTTTGATAAAGGATTCGCATGCCATGAAATGATGTTCTCGGGCCATGAAGATGGTGCCTCCGAACGATGACGCTTTTGAATAATGATATGAAAAATTGAGAGAGATCATCAGGCCATGACATGATGTTCTCGGGCTATGAAGATGGTGCCTCCAAATGATGACGCCTTTCGACAAGTTGGCGATATTCCAGCCCATGAAAATGCAGTGGTATGATGTGGACAAGACAGAGCTTAGTCTTGCGAATTGAAGGGCAAAGCTTAGCCCGAAAGAAAATGAAGTAACTAGTGCTTTGGAAACAACGCTTAGTCTCGTTGAAAAAGGTAAATAGGAGACAGAGCATAGCCTTGGAATGCAGAAAGGTAGACTTATGCAAATGTAGTTGGAGACAGAGCTTAGTCTCGGAAGGCAGAAAGGTAGCCTTATGCAGACGGAAGGCAGAAAAGTAGCCTTATGCAGATGGAAGGCAAAAAGGTAGCCATATGCAAATGGAGGTAGATATTAACCTCATGAAGATGGAGACAGAGCTTAGTCTCGGAAGGCAGAAAGGTAGCGTTATACAAATGGAAGGGAGAAAGGTAGCCTTATGCAGATGGAGGTAGAGTTTAACCTAATGCAGATGGAGACAGAGCTTAGTCTCGGAAGGCAGAAAGGTATTCTTATGCAAATGGAAGGAAGAAAGGTAGCCTTATGCAGATGGAGGTAGAGCTTAACCTCATGCAGATGGAGGTAGATCTTAATCTCATGCAGATGGAGACAAAGCTTAGTCTTGGAAGGCAGAAAGGTAGCCTTATGCAAATAGAATGCAGAAAGGTAGCCTTATGCAAATGGAAGGCAGAAAGGTAGCCTTATGCAGATAGAGGTAGAGCTTAACCTCATGTAGATGGAGACAAATCTTAGTCTCGGAAGGCAGAAAGGTAACCTTATGCAAGATTAAATAAATGACAATAGAGATTCTTAGGTGGTAATAAATTGCGGTATTGTGACTGTTGTGATTATTGAGCATCGTTTGTTTGTGCTGATAATAAATGTTGGCGAGGCGACGGTTTTAAGAATCGTATCTTCGAATAATGTTTGTCCCTTGGCGGATAGTATGTTTTGATTTTTCAATCTTAGTGTCTGCATCCAAAGAAAAATCGTGAGTTCTGTAAATGGGGAAGGTTAGTTCGTATCCCCGTTGGCTTTGCTTTATTCGTTTGGCTCGATCTAATGATATTGTTCGTATCATTAGGGTAGCGTTTTCTAAACAAACTTGTTTTCAAGAGAAAGTATGCATGATTTTGTAAAGATATAACACAAACATATAATTTAAAATAGTTTTAGATGAACCGATGACCGTGACGCGGTTCAAGATATTGCAATCTCTCCTACTACGGAATTTTGAGGGTCCTCCTAAAAATTATGCCCCAGTTTGATTGGTTGATGCTTCTGACGGTTGCTCATGCGGCGATTGGCTGAACATGCTTTGGAATTTTGAGGGTCCTCCTCAAAATTCTACCCCAATTTTCAATTACACGGGAAAATGTAACTATTATCGAATTGTGACCGAACCCATAGGGTTGCCTACGTATCCCCTCTTAAACGGAAATCAGGTCAGGCGTAGTTCAATTTACATCATTGATAAAAGCATAAAGATTACAAATAATAGTGTTTGACTGCATCTGAATTGATTAGCTTTGTCCAGACTTCTCCGTCCATTTCCGCAAGTATAAAAGCTCCTCCTGTCAGTACTTGGTGAACCATATCCGAACCTTGCCAGTTGGGAGAGAATTTCCCTTTGGCTTCCTCTTGATGTGGAAAGATCTTCTTCAACACCAGCTGCCCCAGTGTGAACTTTCTAGGCTTGACTCTTTTATTTAAAGCTTGGGTCATTCCATTCTGATAAAGCTGCCCGTGACATAATGCATTCACCCTTTTTCCAACTATGAGGGCTAGCTGCTCATAACGACTCTTTACCTACTCTACATCACTGAGCTCAGCTTCTTGTATGATTCTTAGGGAAGGAATTTCTACTTCAGCGAGAATGATGACTTCCGTACCATAAACCAGCATGTAAGGGGTTAACCCGGTTGATGTGAGGACTGTGGTGCGATATCTTCTCATGCCACTGCTTGTGCTTTTCTATCATCTTCCTCAATATCTTCTTGATGTTCTTGTTGGCGGCTTCTACAGCTCCATTAATCTGAAGTCTATAGGCTGTGGAATTCTTGTGCTTAAAATTTGAAAGTCTCACACACAGCCTTCATCATGTCACTATTGAGATTAGAACCGTTGTCGGTGATGATTGACTCAAGAACTCCGAATAGACAAATAATACGGTCGCAGACAAAATCTGCCACGACTTTCTTAGTCACTGCTTTGTAGGATGCTGCTTCCACCCATTTGGTGAAATAATCAATTGCTACCAAGATGAACTTGTGACCATTGGATACGGTAGGCTCGATCGGTCAAATAACGTCCATGCCCCAGGCGGCGAATGGCCACGGTGAGCTTGTTGCATTGAGCTCATTCGGAGGTACCTTTATCATGTCTGCATGTACCTGACAACGGTACTGTCACGACCCAAAATCTATGGGTTGTGATGGCGCCGGACACACTGTAAGGCAAGCCAAACCCTGAACCAGTTCAAACAACTTCCTGCTTAACACTTTCAAAATCATGTATTTTTCTGCATTTATAATCAAATAATAAAGAAAATGCTCGTAAACTAAATACGGCGGGAAATCCACTTAATGAAGTACAAGAAATACCAACACTTTTCCAGAACCCGGTGACACATGTACATGAGCAATTTCTAAAAATTTATACAATTATACAACTCTTGTCCGAGAATTTAAATTGGACAAAGGTAATAAAGACAAAAGCGTAGGGACATAGAAAGGAGACTCTGCCAGCTGCGGAACGCCACCGGAAAAATGCAACCTGAGTAAGTCTCCGAATCAATCACTGCACTATGAGGGTACCTGTGCAACAAAATGCACAGAAAGTGTAGCATGAGTACATATACATATATGTACCCAGTGAGTATCCCGCCTAACCTCGAAGAAGTAGTGACGAGAGGTCGACTTGACACTCACTAAGGTCCAACAGTATGATACAGCAATGACAAAACAATTAAAAGCAGAAGACAAGTAAGACAGTGAGCAGCAATTATGTATAAAGCACAGAAATCCAAGTAAATACTGGAACAATAACAATGGCCAATTTCTTTCCCCCAATTATCCAATAAAAGTCAATATCTATAAAACAATGCCAAATAATCATGCGCACACAGGAATAAGACAAACGGTCGGAGTCATGAGGAAGAATAGCCATGCACTGTCGGGGATCGACTGGCCCGTACCAAGAGTGCATGCTTAACAATAATCCTGCCTACGCACTGCCGGGGATCGACCGGCCCATACCAAGAGTGCATCTATCAATGTAATCAAGTCATGAGGAAGAATAACTATGCACTGCCGGGGATCGACCGACCCGTACCAAGAGTGCTTGCTTAACAATAATCCTGGTTACGCACTGCCGGGGATCGACCGGCTCGTACCAAGAGTGCGTCTATCAATGTAATTAGGTCATGAGGAAGAATAGCTATGCACTGTCGGGGATCGACCGGCCCGTCCCAAGAGTGCATGCTTAACAATAATCCTGCCAATGCACTGTCGGGGATCGACCGGCCCGTACCAAGAGTGCGTCTATCAATGTAATCATATCATATCATAGTGTAACTTTGTCCATGCACTGCCGGGGATCGACCGGCCCGTACCAAAAGTGCATTCTTAATTAAATCCCGGTGAACTGTCGGGGATCGGCCGGCCCGTACCAAGATTGCACTATAAATTCGCCGTGGCGTACGGCCCGCTCCCATAAGAGTAGGAAATTACATATCGCTCGCGAGATGTAAATTACGAAGCGACAACATACGCACACATAATGTAAAGTTCATTTCACCACAATCCTTTCCAATTATTTAAGTAAATAAAAGCTCAGGGAAACAGTAACATATATAAAAGCATGAATCTAGCATATAGTTCATTTAAGGCTGAATACATGGCATGCTGTGGTCCTAAGCTACCCGGACATGACAATAGTAGTCGCTACGTACGGAATCTCGTCACGTGGTACGCACGTAGCCCCCAAACACAAACATACAACACATAGAACACCTAGGGGGACAATTCCCTCTTACAAGGTTAGAAAGGAGACTCACCTCGCTCCGAAGATCCATACCCGGCTTCCAAGCCTCTACGACGACTCCAATGGATGCGCAACACCCCCAAACTAACCAAACAATGACAAACCAATGAAAATATACTCTAATATTTGCTAAAAATAAGATTATATAATTTCCCAACTCCGCTTAGTGAATTGACCAAAATACCCTCAAGCCCACGTGCCCAGATTCCGAAATTTCTTGAAGATAATCTCTGCCCGAGGCTTTACTAGTTCAATAACACTATTTACTCCAATATTCATGCTCAATTCGTGGCTAAAATCAAATTTTATCAATTCTAGGTTTCCTTGAAATTTTCCCACATTTTTCCCAATTTCTCATATCAAATCTATGTAATGAATCTTGTATTTAACTTGGAAATAAGTAGAAACAACTTACCTTTGATGCTTGATGAAATCCCCCTTGAAATGCTCTCCAAAATCATCCTAGCCAAATGAAAGAAATGAAAGAAATGGCCAAAATTCTTGTTTAAAGAATCTGCCCCTGCTTCATCAAGTTGTACCTTGCACTTGTGATGCACAGGTTGTACATCCTATTAAAATTTCCTTGTTGAACATCTTATGTTAAAACACTCATAACTTCTTGTAGAAAAACCCAAATAACAAATGGTTTGATGATTTAGAAACTAGGCTAGAAGATATTTAATTTGATAGGTTGTACACCATATAACTCTTTATATATTTCGAGATATGAGCTTCTAAAGTCGACTCCACGCATCAGAAAATTCTGGCGAAACTGCCCCACCAGCCATCTTCTATCGGTCATAACATTTTGCACAAAACGCCAAATGACAGATGGTTTAATGTTCTGAAAACTAGACTTCAAGATCTACATCTTTCATGTTTTGCAAATTTTCAGATTCCTTATAGATTATTATATATACGTTTACAAGGCTAGCTCTTCGACGCACAATTTGTTGTAAAAAATGAATGCTGCAAAAACTATCTGCAATTTTTCCTTTCTTTTTTTTGTCCGAAATTCATTCCGTTAACCTTCCGAAATTCATCTGAAGCCCTCGGGACCTTAACCAATTATACCAACATGTCCCAAAACATGATACGAACTTGCTCGAGGCCTCAAATCACATCAAACAATGCCGAAATCTAGAATCGCACTAAACTTCAAACTTTATAAACTTTGAAATTTCTAACTTCTACATCCGATGCCGAAACCTATCAAATCACGTCCGATTGACCCCAAATTTTGCACACAAGTCATATTCGACATTACGGACCTGCTCCAACTTTCGGAATTGGAATCCGATCCCGATATCAAAAAGTCAAACTCTCGATCAAACTTCTCAAAAACCTTCAAATTTCTATCTTTAGCCAAATGACTACAAAATGGCCTCCGGACATCCGAATTCACTTCCGAACGGACATCAATATCATTGAAATGTGCTTCAATATCACCATACGGAGCTATTTCCAGACTCAGAATCCCAAACGGACATCAATATCATTGAAATGTGCTTCAAGCCAAACTTAGGAAATTTCTTCAAAAAAGTTGATTTCCACAATATACACCTAAACGTTCTCAGGTTATCCAAATCCGAATCCGAACATACGCCTAAGTCCGAAATCACCATACGAACCTGCTGGAACCTTCGGATCCTGATTCCAAGGTCGTTTACTCAAAATTCTAGTCTTACTCAATTTCTTCAACTTAAGGCTTCTGAAATGAGAATTTTCCTTTCAATTTAACTCCGAACCTCCTAAATTTCAACTCTGACCATACACACAAGTCACAATACCCGAAATGAAGTTGTTCATGACCCCCAACTGCTGAACGACGCACTGGATCTCAAAACGACCGGTCGGGTCGTTACATTCTCCCCCACTTAAACAGACGTTCGTCCTCGAACGTGCCAAGAACTGCCCCAGAATTATCTGAAATCACTGTTTAACATTTTGTGCACATGCCCGTGCTACCACAACCCAGTTGAGCACATTAGCTTGATAAAATATGAAGGTATTCCCTTTTATCCATATAATAAACTCAGACCCCAGTTCCACACTTGAAATTCTCTGCCACGCCTGTTTTTAATATGTGAACACCGCAACAACTACCACACGAGGGACCAGAACACAACTGTGTTTCCTTGCTGAATCAGCACCATACACCGCGTAATCTATCATCTGACCACAATGACGCTCCCTGAACCTTAATAGCCAGAATTCTACGAATTTGATGCTCTCAAAGCACCTTATAAGATACACACATACATCCTGCTATAATGCTGACGATACCACCACAACGGAGGAAATGTGTAGAAACTTTTAACCAATTGCAGAGTCAACCACACATTAACATCTTTTCTCTTGACTTAGATCATCATTTCATTAATAACCAAATATTGGTATTGTTCTTTTCCATACTTCACAAAGCCTTATCGCACTGATCCCTGATCAAATAGTCTCGTCTCACCCAATATGAACTGCTCAGATAACAAATCATCCCCGACATAACCAACTATCTCACATGACGCTACGATGCGCCAATAGGCCACAACTCGAACATGATACATAAGGAAATGACTCCAGAAGGGACTACTAAACTCACGCAACTAATATGAACTTTCCTCAGAAAATTATGAAGTAAAACACAAGAAAATAATTACAGGAGCCTTGCTCAACATCACACTCTTGCGGCGTGCAACCCGATCCAAATAACATACCCGTGGCGGCGTGCCACCCGATCCCATCATAAGATTTACATAAGGAAATATACACGGAGCTGAATTGCTCACTATTACAAATCACTGAATATCGGTCACAAGCACGCTAAGTGCATAATACCATTCTGGGGAGACTGATAGAGTCATATGCTACAAAAACTCCAGCACGACTGAGGTGCGATATATAATCTGAATATCAGGAGCCATCCTGCTCACATAACCTCGTCACTATGTGGAACCTCAACATATAAGAAGTTCTCAAGTCGTTTCACAACTCACACCGCAAAATCATAATATCTCATGAATTTGACGAAGACGGGACAACACCCGATATCCCAATACCCCTACTTGAGGAGTGCCATACTGAAATGAACACCTCTGACTCGCATGAAGCCCAAAATCTTGTTTATATACATTCACTCACTTCAAGTTGATTCTGCTCGCATTGAACTATGCTGATAGCCTTATCTGGGTCAAAACAACCCGCTTCCTTTTTCTTATACACACGAGGACAAACATCATTGCCGAGATAAACACCCCACAATCCACAACCAACTGAGTCGAACGCCTTCTAGGCATAAATTCTCAATTAAGCAATATTACACTCCTTTATACTTGGTCTAATTCTTCAACCAATCAGGTGACTAAATGCCACACTTGTGCAATCTTCCCACGGTCATGCTCCCACGGCCTTCCACACAAGGTAACAAGTATGCACATCCATACCACCGACCACCCTAAGGCTGTAAAACAATTCAAGGACCCGTAACCAGGATACAAAGCCTATTTCAGCAAACACCGAACACAGATGACACGGAAGACAATATCAGTTTATTCTAATCATTTAAATCCCCTGTTCTTGCTCCTCCGAGCATCATGACATCTTTGTTAACACCGAACCGCAAATCTCGATTCTTACGTCCAGTTACATACTGCCAACTGCACCTAACATTCCAATATGAAATAGTGCGATAATTCCATCATAACTCCTGAACCAATATTAGGGTGAACACTCCATCATATAGAGCCTTTACTTACCTCAATTCCTGAGAACCATAACAACACACAAGTGAGCTCTCACAATCATAATACATGCAAATCCTTAAGTAGTGGTCTGAGCCACCATAACCCTTTTGGGACCCGCCTACTCCTGAAATGCCATAACACTTGAATGCTTCCAACTTAAATCTATTACGACGGCCGACAAGCCCCACACATATCTGCACAGACTGTACACATACTCAATCATGCCGAAGGAACTGATCACTGCTGTACTTGTGCCATTTCAACCGTGGCTAACAAATCTATCTTCTTTTAATCATCTTTAGTTGCCTCAAAGGTAATAGTAACTTCCTTCAACTCATAGCAGCTTAACCCTCACTCATCCCGAGTGACCTTGATTCACGAGACCATGCTGCCTAAATTCCGCAACCCGTCTCACAACCTCCTGATAATCTTTCTACAGCCCGGAGTCTATTTCTCTCACTCCTCCGATACTATCCAGCGTGCTGAAATAACATAGAACACTCCAACATTCTTCGTTCCTCTTATAGATTATATTGCAGAAGCTCGATTCTTAATTATACTGCTGCCTGAAACCCTTAAACATCGCATTCTCCAACTTTTGAATTTATTAGGACCACAACTGAGAGTCACCCACTCTGACTGGCCCCGAATACAATCAACTCCAAGGCTCTCCTAGCACATGAACACCCTTTCAACGAAGCACGTGATTGAGTTTCTACCCTTACAACTTGCCTATGCCTTAAGCATGAATTTTTAATCTTCCAAAGCCTAACCCTGGTCCAATAGGACCAACTTCGCACATATTTATCGGATGCCATGCTCAATTACCGCTTTACTCCTTTCCCTTACCTGTGACAACTTGCCAATATGCCGACAATCCGCAACTCCATGAGGACACAACCCCACAACCCAACTGCAGGTGGTGGGACTCCCCCACTTTGGTTAACCTCATTCCTTTAAGCACTACCTGACTTCCTTTCCTTACGCCTGTCCTTTTATAATTGGCACCACAGCCTAACACTCCTCACATATCTTCTTTCATTGTGTGATGCCCACTTGCTGCCTCAATTCAATATCATTCCCTATAGCTCTTATCCCCGGCAGATCACCACGACTTCAAACTCTTCGAAGATCATCTTTCTTGGGTCGCCTTCATTAGAAATGCTCATTACATGCTGAACCACAACACACCACGACCTCGGAAAACCGCTTCTTCAACACCGCTTCACAGCACTCTAACCCTATGCGACCTAAGAGCTATAACACCGGCGAATTTAACATATTCTATTCGATCAAAAACACCGATACCACATCGCGGATGAATACTCCACCTCGCTTGATAGCACCAATTCTCATTAATTTATCAACCCCCACCTGACCATTCATAGACCCAATGCCTTTCTTTTTCCGGAACTAAAATACTGAAATCTCGAAACCACGCTCTGAGAAGACCTCCCTTCAAGTCATTCATTGCCCCTACATATGGGCAAGCATCCTACCATCCTATCAACACCGCACGATATCCAATCGTAAGCATCATAACAACCTGATCATAGCCTCAAAGTCCTCAGAAACATAATTACTGAGCTGAAACAACATATTATTCTTCTGCAGGGTAGCAACAACAACCCCCACCAACTGCACATGGAAAATATCTCGCACCATATACGTAGCACCATTTCAATTCCTCAAAGCATCGAATCATAGCAAGAGCTTCGCGACGTATAAGATTGAGTAGGAAGAAAAATAGGCATAAGTCTGAATGGAATCAAATCGCACGATGAGGAATCAAGAAGGGAAGTACTCCTACATCCCTGTAGCCTCTCGAAGATAAGTACAGACATCTCCGTACCGATCTGCAAGACTCCACTAGACTTGCTCATGACTCGTGAAACCTAAGGGAACCTAGTGCTCTGATACCACGTTGTCACGACCCAAAATCTATGGGTTGTGATGGCACCGGACACACTATCAGGCAAGCCAATCCCCGAACCAGTTCAAACAACTTCCTGCTTAACACTTTCAAAATCATGTTTTTTTCTGCATTTATAATCAAATAATAAAGCAGATGCTCGTAAACTAAATACGGCGGAAAATCCACTTAATGCAGTATAAGAAATACCAACACTTTCCCAGAACCCGGTGACACAAGTGCATGAGCAATTTCTAAGAATTTATACAATTATACAACTCTTGTCCGATAATTTAGACTGGACAAAGGTAATAAAGACAAAAGCATAGGGACATAGAAAGGAGACTCTGCCAGCTGCGGAACGCCACCGAAAAAATGCAACCTGAGTAAGTCTCTGAATCAATCAATGCACTATGAGGGTACATGTGCAACAAAATGCACAGAAAATGTAGCATGAGTACATATACATATATGTACCCAGTGAGTATCCCGCCTAACCTCGAAGAAGTAGTGACGAGAGGTCGACTTGACATGCACTAAGGTCCAACAGTATGATATAGCAATGACAAAACAATTAAAAGCATAAGACATGTAAGACAGTGAGCAGCAATTATGTATAAAGCACAGAAATCCAAGTAAATACTGGAACAATAACAATGGCCACTTTCTTTCCCCCAAATATCTAATACAAGTCAATATCCACAAAACAATGCCAAATAATCATGCGCACATAGGAATAAGACAACCGGTCGGAGTCATGAGGAAAAATAGTTATGCACTGCCGGGGATCGACCGGCCCGTACCAAGAGTGCATGCTTAACAATAATCCTTCCTACGCACTGCCGGGGATCGACCGGCCCATACCAAGAGTGCTTCTATCAATGTAATCAGGTCATGAGGAAGAATAGTTATGCACTGTCGGGGATCGACCGGCCCGTACCAAGAGTGCATGCTTAACAATAATCATGCATACGCACTACCGGGGTTCGGCCGGCCCGTACCAAGAGTGCGTCTATCAATGTAATCAGGTCATGATGAAGAATAGCTATGCACTGCTGGGGATCGACCGGCCCGTACCAAGAGTGGATGCTTCACAATAATCCTGCCTATGCACTGCCGGGGATCGACCGGCCCGTACCAAGAGTGCGTCTATCAATGTAATCATATCATATCATAGTGTAACTTTGTCCATGCACTGGCAGGGATCGACCGCCCCGTACCAAAAGTGCATTCTTAATTAAATCCCGGTGCACTGCCGGGGATCGACCGGCCCGTACCAAGAGTGCACTGTAAATCCGTCGTGGCGTATGACCCGCTCCCATAAGAGTGAAGGAAATTACATATCGCTCCCGCGATGTGAATTACGAAGCGACAACATGCGCACACAGAATTTAAAGTTCATTTCACCACAATCCTTTCCAATTATTTAAGTAAATAAAAGCTCAGGGAAACAGTAACATATATAAAAGCATGAATCTAAGCATATAGTTCATTTAAGGTAGAATACATGGCATGCTGTGGTTGTAAGCTACCTGGACGTGACAATAGTAGTCGCTACGTACGGACTTTCGTCACGTGATACGCACGTAGCCCCCAAACACAAACATACAACACATAGAACACCTATGGGGACAATTCCCTCTTACAAGGTTAGAAAGGAGACTCACCTCGCTCCGAAGATCCATACCCGGCTTCCAAGCCTCTACGACAACTCCAATGGATGCGCAAGCCCCCAAACTAACCAAACAACGACAAACCAATGAAAATATACTCTAATATTTGCTAAAAATTCAGATTATATAATTTCCCAACTTCGCTCAGTGAATTGACCAAAATGCCCTCGGGCCCACGTGCCCGGATTCCGAAATTTCTTGAAGATAATCTCTACTCGAGGCTTTACTAGTTCAATCACACAATTTACTCCGACATTTATGCTCAACTCGTGGCTAAAATGAAATTTTATCAATTCTAGGTTTCCTTGCAATTTCCCCACATTTTTCCCAATTTCTCATATAAAATCTATGTAATGAATCTTGTATTTAACTTGGAAATAAGTAGAAATAACTTACCTTTGATGCTTGATGAAACCCCCCTTGAAATTCTCTCCAAAATCATCCAAACCAAATGAAAGAAATGAAAGAAATGGCCAAAATTCGTGTTTAAGAATATGTCCCTGCTTCATCGAGTTGTACCTTGCACTTGTGCTGAACAGGTCGTACATCCTATTAAAATTCCCTTATTGAACACCTTCTTTTAAAACACCCATAACTTCTTGTAGAAATACCCAAATAACAAACGGTTTGAAGATTTAGACACTATGCTAGGAGATCTATAATTTGATAGGTTGTACACCATATAACTCTTTATATATTCCGAGATATGAGCTTCTAAAGTCGGCTCCATGCATCAGAAAATTCTGGCGAAACTGCCCCACCAGCCATCTTCAATCGGTCATAACGTTTTGCACAAAACTGCAAATGACAAGTGGTTTAATGTTAGGAAAACTAGACTTCAATATCTTCGTTCCTCTTTTATGATGATGAATGGAACTGCTGTCCCGCGTAAGCCTTTGGAAGCAAACAATCGTAAAAAGGAAAAATCGAGAAGTAGTCTAAGTAGAGCTAAGGTAAAAAACATGGACAATCCTGTGTATTCGATCTAGTGCTCTCACTTGCCCCCAAGGGGCCAGAAGAAGATACCCAATGTTCAGGGTAGAAAGCCAGGGTTTGGTACTTTGACGAGCTGGCCGCCGAGAGAGCACTGAGAGGCAAGTCAAGCGGTAAAGCAATAAATCCACTAAGAAAGGCACTAATACCTATTCACTCACCAACAACAGCGGCAGCTCTTTTCTGCACTATTGCCAGTTGGCGCCTCTCTTTCTAGGTCCTAATTCCTTTAAAAGGATTTTCTCTCCTTGCTTCTCGAGTGGAAACCTTTTTTCAATTCTTTCTCGGTATACGAGCATGCAAGAGTCCGCCCTTTTCCTCTCAAGCGAGAGCAGCTGAAAGGAAGTCTAGGAAGCCAGCTAGAAGCCACTGGAAGTTAATGCAAGTCGATGNTCGAGTACACTATCGACTTCCCACACTTATCATGACAACATCACCGATCTTTGGCGCTTATGGGGGGCCCTATCATACACATGCACCACCAGAGTCTTCATAAGAACTCTGGGGCGAGGGCCAAGGTGAACCCGGATTAACGATGAGAAGCGGTCAAATCAGTAGCAAAGGCACCAGGACGGACGGTTGGTTGAACCGGGCGATAGCTTCGCGATCGATAGCTCAGTGAGGTACGCCACCCGCCCTACTTCTAATGATAGATAGAAAAGGTGGGAGAGGGGCTGAGGGACGGCAAAGGTACAAAAACAAAAACTACATGACATACGTACGTTAAATGGTAGGCCCATTACGAACAATCATTAAGGCGGTCTCCAATCTCGCTCGGCTCAGGGCGATCACTTGAACAGGGCGGGATTGATCGATCTACATCAAAAATTCTAGCTTCCCTTCCCAGGAGCGCATCTACTGAATAAAGAGAGCACGCACCACACTCCTACTATACCAGGGCCAAATACAGCTTTCATGTTTTGCAAATTTTCAGATTCGTTATAGATTAATATATATACGCTTCCAAAGTTAGCTCCTCGGCGTACAATTTGCTATAAAAAAGAATGCAGCAGAAATTTTCTGCAATTTTTCCTTCTTTTTTTTGTCCGAAATTCATTCCGTTAACCTTCCGAAATCCACCCGAGGCCCTTGAGACCTTAACCAATTATACCAACATGTCCCAAAACATGATACGAACTTGCTCGAGGCCTCAAATCACATCAAACAACGCCGAAATCTCGAATTGCACTAAAATTCAAACTTTATGAATGAACTTTGAAATTTCAAACTTCTACATCTGAGGCCGAAACCTATCAAATCACGTCTGATTGACCTCAAACTTTGCACACAAGTCATATTCGACATTACAGACCTGCTCCAACTTTCGGAATTGGAATCCGACCGCGATATCAAAAAGTCAAACTCTCGGTCAAACTTCTCAAAATCCTTCAAATTTCTATCTTTAGCCAAATGACTTCAAAATGGCCTCCGGACATCCGAATTCACTTCCGATTGCGCTCCCAACTCCAAAATCACCATACGGAGCTATTTACAGACTCAGAATCCCAAACGGACATTAATATCATTGAAATGTGCTTCAAGCCAAACTTAGGAAATTTCTTCAAAAATGCTGATTTCCACAATATACACTGAAACGCTCTCAGGTTATCCAAATCCCGATCCGGACATACGCCCAAGTCCGAAATCACCATACAAACCTACTGGAATCTTTGGATTCTGATTCCGAGGTTGTTTACTCAAAATTCCAGTCTTACTCAATTTCTTCAACTTAAGGCTTCTTAAATGAGAATTTTCCTTACAATTTAACTCCGAACCTTCTGAATTTTAACTCTGACCATACACACAAGTCACAACACCCAAAATGAAGTTGTTCATGACCCCCAACTGCTGAACGACGCACTGGATATCAAAATGACCGGTGGGTCATTACAGGTACCATTTCCGGACATACTGGATGCAATCCGTTTCCATGGTCATCAAAAAATAACCGGCCCTAAGTATCTTCTTTTCTAAGACAAAA
This sequence comes from Nicotiana undulata, assembly GCA_005239495.1. Taxonomy (NCBI): domain Eukaryota; kingdom Viridiplantae; phylum Streptophyta; class Magnoliopsida; order Solanales; family Solanaceae; genus Nicotiana; species Nicotiana undulata. The sequence continues at coordinate 22,743 of ML266952.1, read as the reverse complement.
CCATTCATATGTGGGCCACAGGTCCCATCATGTATCTCTTCCAGTAGCATGAAGGCTTCCTATGCATCGACACATGTCAATAATCCCAGGTCGGGAGTCCTCCTGTACAGGATTCCTCCGTTGTGAAAGAAGTTGTTGGACAACGTGTGAACATGCCACGGTGATGATTTGAGTTATGATGTTGTTGGGGCCTTACCTAGGATGGCTTATCTGGTCAGACCGAGATCGGACTCCGTGTGACAACGACACGATGGATCATTAATAATAATAAAACTTGAACTTAAAAGAATATTAACCAAAAGATGGCAAAACGGAGTAAGAAACATGGTGATTCTTGATTGTGTTTTTCCACTACTTCGGTGAATTGTTATGTGATGCCTCTATTTGTATTATTGCCTACTTAATGCTTATCCTATCTAGAGTAGAGTTTGTTCATACATACTAGTAATATTCAATGGTACTAACGTGTCTTTTGCCGAGGGCACTCCTTTTTGTAAATGGATGTAGGTGGTTCTATAGCAAGTAGCGCCGATCGTCAATAGTGGTGCTTCTCATCCTCCCTTCAGCAGTTCTGGTGAGCCCCATTTCCTCCCGGGGCCGTGTGTAGTTACATGTTGATTTCTTTTGTATATGTTGTCCCTTTTGACGTATAGACGGGGCCTTGTCGCCGACAGGTCTATGTATATTTCTAAGAACTCTTAGAGGCTCCGTAGACACTATGTGGGTTGTGTATATATTTTGGGTAGTTGTCGGATTTACTCATAACCGTGATTCCGTGTCTTGAATATTGTAATTAGTATGTATGTTTTGGAAGATCTAATGTTGGTAACGGTAATGGTGAAAAAGGAAAATGGACCTCATGTTATGAATATATGTTTTTGATTTATCTCTTGCTAACTCATGTAAGTAATGTATGCTAAACATGGGGGAGAAACGAGTCGGGTAGGAAAGGCTAAACAGGCTTGCTTGACCAGGTTCACTGCGCTAGGCGCTGGTCCCGTCCCTCGGTTTTGGGGCGTGACATTTTACATTGCATATATATCTTTAAACTCAGACATTAGCATCAAGTGGTATTTTTCCACAATTTTTCTACATTTTTATTAATTTTTCCAATATTTTATTTCAAATAAATAATTACAAAATTGCATCACAAATGATTTCAAAAACATTTCTTGATTTAATTTTTTATTTATGGTCTTATTAAGTCCAAATTATTCCATAGCCAAATTGGCACATTTTGGCTATAGCTGCAATAACATTGCAATTATAGCCCATGCATATAATTTTGTACTATATTTCTACCTGAAATTAGTCTTTTGAATTTTAAATACTGAATAATCATTTTTTTAAACATTTCTATGGATGAAATTCAATTTTATAATTAGAGATTATTTTAAAAATTATTTTATTAATTTACTTTTTGGTATTTAACAAATGGCCCTATTTTATTTCAATTATAGCCTATTAACCAGCCCAAATGCCTAATTGAATTTTCCCAATGCTTCAGGCCCAAACTTCTACCCTTACCCGACCCAATTCCGCTTGAATCCTGGTCGTTGATCATTTTTTATCAACGACCCAAATTAAACCTTACATAAAGGAACCTAAGACTACCCCCCTCCCCCCTAACCCTTCACTCTCCTCTCACATTCCACCATCACCCTTCCCTTTCTCTCCCAAATTCTCTCTGCTCTAACACTATATCCCCCCTCGCCGTTACTTACCTGCCATCAACTATGCTAGATTACCACCATCCTCAAGCCCTAACGGCTCTCCTACGCCTGGAGTTTTGCTATCCTTGAGGTCCTCAAGGGACCAGGGGCTAGTCCACTTACACCTTGGTCTGTCCTTACCAGTCTCAGGCTGCCATGGCTCGATTTGAGTAAGATCGTCCTATTTTTTTGCTAGACCTATGGTTTCTAATCTAGTATTTTCATCTCTGGGTTATTTTCTCGAAACCCTAATATTTTCTCCTAAACCTTTTAGATCTGTAACAGATCTGAGAAGAATCAAACTAGTTTTACTTTATTTTAGGAGAAACCTACTGATTTTCAAATTATCTTTTCATTTTTCCTAACTAGGGTTTCTGAAACCTTTTCTTCAAAATGATTTCTGATATTTAAGTGTTTATTCTGTGATTCTTATGTGTTTAATCGATTTTGTTAATTTTTCCCTTTACCTTGACTAGTTATGTTGAAACCCCTAATTTTCCAGCACTATGTTTGGATTCTGAGTTCGTCCTTGTTTATTTGCTATATGCTCTTTCTGTTTATACCCGCCTTATATGCTTATTCATGAAAGCTTATGTTATTTCCTTTAAAATCAGTCCTATTCTGATTCTTTGAATCCCTGACTCATTGTGTTGATACTCATATGCCGATTTCTGGTTATTTCCCCTATTTTTACAATCTTTAAATTATTTTTTGCCTTATTTATGATCAACTGTGTTATTTACTGATTCTTACTACCTATTTCTTTAATTGAACCCTTTGTGTATTTACCCCTAATTACCTACTATGTACCTAGGCTATGTGATTTCTTTCTTTAATTGTTTTTTGTTCTTTACCGTTGGTGAATTACTCCCTTAATTAAGGCAAGACCTCACTAATTTTATGCTTGATTGATTATTTGACTCTCCTATTACTGAAAAATTTATTGCTTACCTTATTTGTCTAGCTCTAAATTGCTATATATTTCCTCTTATATTCTAACTAACACATGAACACTGGTTCAACAACTCTCTCTTACACTTAAAGCTTTCCGCTCATTCTTGTTACTTGCTACTTTTATTAAACTAGCCGTCTGTAAGCCAATGCTAGTTATTGCACTACACTGCTCTATACTTTGTGTCTACTCTCCTTAACAGGTATGTTGTGATTCAATTTCAAGTTCAAAACTCTATGTGTTTGTTACTGCTTTAGTTTATTGATTTCCAATCTTATTCCCGTCTATTACTTGGCTTTTTGAATGTGCAACAAGCATGCTTGAATCCTTGTTTCACTTAGCATATATTAGTTCTGTCATGTTCAACTTATGATTAACATGTCTAATGACTTGCCTATTGCTTTCTCTAGCATGTCCCAATCTGACTCTACTCCATGTATGTATGTTTGATCGTTTTTCTGGATGTTTACTCAGTTGTTGATAATCATCTATTTTGCTAAGTTATTTACTACCCCCAAGTACTTTTGATTCAATGTTTAACTCTGTTTAATACAACTAGGTTCTCAACTGTCTATTCTAAAATCCAAATATCTGTATTATGGTTGTATGATTGACTCTTTGAAATTTATATGCTCTTGGTTTTATATGTTCTATGTGTCCCCAATTCCCATATTCCTGAGTGAAATATGTGGTTGAATGGTGTTGTTTAAACATTTTGCTGATTTCTCACAAGTTCACACTGATTTTTCAAAAACTATTTTATTACTAATCAATTTCTCTTTTCACAAAACTTCTTTACATAATTGAGTCATTTCAATACTTTTTTTCATATCAAAACCTTTTCAAAACTATGTCAAGCACTCTCACACTACTCTTAAGTCCCTAGGTTCTGCCTCTCCAGTGTGTGACTGCCTAGGGATCCCTTTGAGATCCCTCTGAACTCTAGCACACTGGAGCTGGCCCTTCCACACTGCACTTACTCAGTTCTTGTTATGAAGTCTAGGTGTGAGCACTGCCCGGGATCCTTGAGTTCCTTAGTGAACTCTGACACACCTAGACATAAGATTGGCTATGAAACACTTGGCACTCGAGATTATGGAAGGCCTGGTATTCTCAGGATGTATATGGGCCTACTTCAGGCTCCCTATAGTTTAATTTCCTTTTATTGCTTATGTAATTCCTTCAGGCATTGGTTTGTAATAATTATTTGTAAATCCATATTGGGGTGGCTAGTGAAATGGGAGGGTAGTTGTATAGTATTGTTGACATTATTGGGTAGAAAGCATGATTTAGGCTTTACATTCTTCATATTTGCATTAGAATCCATGTTTTAGGACTAAGGTGTTCATCCAAGTCATGCCAAACATGCATTAGATATCCCGTTCTTAGGGCTTTCACATTTACTGCTTCATCATATTACATGTCATTAATCCATGCTTTAACGTTGTATCAGTTTCTCACTTAGAAATCCTGCTATTAGGATTAATGAGCAACTTTAATACAATCTGTCACTATTGTGTGCATTTAGATATCATGCTCTAAGATTTTTCTTGAATTTGTGTGAACACGCCTAGTTAAATTACAATAAGTCGCTAATCCATGAAAAGGTATAAAACATTCTCACATATAATTGTCATGTTTCTGAAGAAAACTAGTATCAACCTTTCCACTCTCAAATTTGTATCACCTAGAACAACATGTTGTAGGTTAAATACTTTCAAAAATGTTTAGATAACCCATAATTGTTATTATGCACAGTCCCACACCTAGGAAAGCATTAGGTAACTAATCTTTATATAAAGCTGGAAAACTGCTTTCCTGATTGTGTTAATTGCTTAAAGACTCACATGTTTAAAATCAGTAGGCAAATTGATTAGGACCCTACCGTTGAGTTTATGAAATAATGTTGCATATTTCTGTGCATTGATGTTCGCTTAGATATCTTGTCTTAGGATCCATTTTCTAATAAAATCTGCCTTTGTCTGTGTTTGAGACGTGTTTTTCATCTGCATTATGTGTGGAGGTAAATCTGAGCTTTTAACTACTTCCTTCACTTATCTGCTAGTCCTATTTGTTCTTGCTTGTCGCCTAGTATTTTCCACTTTAAAACCTTAGGGGGTTGTCTAGAACTTTCCATAGCTGGAGGTCCTAAATTCCTCCAGAACCACAAGGAAAGGATGGTTAACAACACGCCCAGAGCTCGTTAAATCAAACTCGCTTAATAACCGCTAAGGGGTGGGACAATGGGTAGATAAGGATATGATGACATGTGCGCTAATGCAACGTGTATCACCTCATTGAGGGTGTGATTACCGGGCATTGTTCATATGTGATCCTATAGGATAAACAACTTAGGACCTCCCCTATCCTTTACATATGTGTTCTTAGACTGCTAATCTATCAGACCTTTATTTGTTTACATATGTGTGCTTAGAATGCCTATATGCTACTTAATTAATTCACAAAGTAAGTTTGGTCGCGACCCATAGTTGTAGACTTCGAGGGTTGCCTAACACCTTCCCCTTGAAGTAATTTCAAGCCATTTCCTAATCTCTGGTTATTCAATATGTGTTAAGAGTAACCCTTAGTAGGTGCCCTAACGCACCTTAATTCGTTAGGTGGCGACTCTTGAAATTCCTTACACCCCTTATCCCAAATGAAATGAGTTTTCCCAATAATGTCAAAAACCCTGACTGATCTGAAAGGAGAGGAAACAGGGGGCGCGGCATAGCCTGCTCTGATCACTTTTCGAACTAAGGATTCAGCACCGGAGTGATTTTAACAGGAGCCCTCATGGATTTCCCGAAGCACATAATCTGTGTCACCCGGTCCCTAGCACACTGCCAAAGGTCCGCCGAAGGTTCTCCCGTAGAGGGTGTTTTTCTTGTCGAGCCAGAACCTGGCCGCCTTGATCAGTGAGGCCCTAGACTCTTTCGGGTCCGCAGGCAGACTCCCGTCCTTTAAATAGTTTATGTATTTGTTCATCCAATCCTATGACAGGTTGGTGGAGTTGATTTCGGCATGTCCATATTCGACTACCGACTTTGTTAACTGGACCACGGCCCCGGGAAGCACATAATCCTCTTCGACAGATGACCCCAGATTTTCGAGGGCGTCAGTCTCACTATTCTACTCTCGTGGTATATGGTTTAAGGTCCATTCCTTGAAGCGGTGCAGCGTGAACTGAGTCTTGTCGGGATACATCTACATTCTGTCAACTTGGACCTCAAAGCTTCTGTTCACTTGGTTAACAACTACCAGAGAGTCACACTTGGCCTCGCTATACTCAGCTCAGAGGCTTTTGGCTAACTATTTGGCTTCATTGTTAGTCAATTTTATAATTTTTATGGACTGCATAATTATGTGGCTCGTGGGCGGCTTTAGGACAATGCCGATCCCGGACCCTTTCACGTTAGAGGCGCCGTCACTGAATAGGTTCCACACCTCAGAGGATGTACCTATTTTTAATAATAATTCCTTCTCTACTTCGGGCACCAGAGGGGGGGCGCGAAGTCGGCTACGAAGTCCGACAGAATCTGGGACTTGATAGCCGTTCGAGGCTGATATTCAACGTCGTACCCTCCGAGTTCAATGGCCCATTTGGCCAATCAACCCGATAACTCAGGTTTGTGTAATAAATTTCAAAGTAGGTATGTTGTCAAAATGCAGATGACATGACATTTAAAATGAGGTATCAATTTTCGAGATACGCTAATTAGTGCAAGGGCTAATTTTCAAGAAGAGGATACCTGGTTTCAGTTGTAAAGACGCGTAAACTTTCATGTCTAAAATAATACCCGAATAGGTCCCTATGTTGTTATAACTGTAGAAATTCTTAAAAATGGACCTTGTTTTGAAGTAAAAAGCACCCCGTGTCTTAAAACACAAAAAATTCCAAAATTGCGATGTTATGCGACGCACTATGCGATCGCACAACGAGTATGCAGACTGCATAGTGGTCGCATACCTGGACAACCTTCTGTCAAATTTGAGGACAGCTAGGCGGCCTAAGAGGCGATTCCATTTTGGAAATGCGGACCGCATAGCTGTCGCATCCTTGCATCTCCATTTTTGCGGGGGAGGTTATGTGATGCACTATGCGATCGCATAACAGGTATGCGGACCGCATAGTAGTCGCATACCTGGGCAGTCCGGTTTTATTTTTGGCCTATTTTAGGGCCAACTATGAGACAGGAATGCGGACCGCATAACAGGAATGTGATCGCATTCTTGACCGCATTTCCTGCTTCGGGGCTCTTTAATTTCTAATCTTCGCACCCGACCCCCAGTTTAATAATACACCTCTCCCCTTTATTTTTAACATGCATCTGAACAAAATAGAGAGAAGTGAGAGTGGGTTCTAGAGAAAGAAGTCCCCATCTTCCCCAAATTGATTCTTCAAACGTCACTCAGGCCCGGAAATTATAGAGTAATCTTCATCTTCTTCACTCTAAGAGGTAAGTCCCAACCTCATTACCTTTTAAATTCTCAGACAAATTCTATGGTGTCCTTCTCTATGCTTTCTCAGGCCCGGAAACGTTTCACCTGAAGTTTCATTGATTTGAGCAAAGCACCCCTGCTGGCCCTTATTGGACCTAGCTTTGTCTGCTATCCTGCTTTGGTCCGTTTAAAAGTTGGATTGGGGCTCGTTGGCCCTCGCGATGCTCTTTCAATTTTTGGCATAAGGTCGATACCTCACATTCCGTGGCTCTGGACTTCCCTCTGGGAGTCTTAACTCTATTTTCCTGGCGAGGTCTCCAAGTATTCTAACGACGATAGGGTCGGTCCTTGGTCCCATACTCCATACCCTTTCCAATATTGGCCATATTTGAGGGGCTGTTGCTGGCGTGCTCGAAGTTCTCTAATGGTTCTGTAGCTGAGTAATCGCTGCTTGTTGCGCCTGCAGCATTTCGAAGATCATATGAAGATTTTCCTCCCCATTCTTTTTAACGGTGGTGTCTCTCTCCTCTTGCGGGCTTTTTGATGCGCGTTCCAATTGGTGTGAAGGCTGATGTCGTTGCGTTGGCTGTTGTTCCAGTCTGTGCTCTCGGGGGTCGGCTACACTATGACACTAAGGCCCAACGGCGGAACGCCGGGATTCGGGACGCGCACATCATTATTTCAAAATCCCTCAAAGCTGCTACTTTCGTACACACTCGTTGAGTTGGACATTCCGACCTGAAATCAAAGATTCTTTGGACAAGAAAAGTGTAAAAAGATAACTTGTGTTTCTCAACGAACCAGTACTAAAAACGATCATTTTTATTTTTAACCCCACGGTGGGCGCCAAACTGTTTACTGTGAAAATGGTAACTAAAATTATATTTAGTTATGTGGTTCTAAAAATACGTGATTTATCTTAATACTAGTTATTGAACGGTTATTATTAAGTGCGTTAGGATAAAATAGTGAGAAAACAATTAAAAAGCCGAAGGAAAGCAAACCAGCATGCCTTAAATCGAAGGCTCGATGTCGACCTCGAGGGTCCCTAAGACCAAGATTCGGGGCTTAGGTCATACGGTCGATGGAGCTATAACAAGATTATGGGCCTTCAGGCACACTATTTATGATCAATGATAAACTATAAATGAAGAACAAGAAATAAAGAGCAATAAATGTAAGTAAATGCGCTAATAAAGAGGAATATGGGATGTTTGGTATGCATGGTATTAATATATATTATGTTACAAAATGAAAAGAGTTCCCTTTATATAGTAGGGAGGGTCCAAACATAGTACATCAGCATTTATTGCGAAGATTTAGATTGATTTAGCTAGTTAATGCCCAACTACGGAATCGTACATCGTTACAGGGTTGACTGCCTTGATCCTCGTGTCGTTTCCTACATTGGTTTCGGGCACGTGTCCTCCTCGGTTGAATTATAGGAGCATCTAAGGCCGGGCTTCGGGCCATACTTTTAATTTTGCATGAATCGGCCACCGTAAAATAAACGTAAAATTGTCCTTCTAGATTTTGACCGTATACATGTGATCTTCAATTACCGATTTAGATAGTTGTACAACAACTCTGGGGAGTAGATCATCTTCTTCGACAGATGATCCTAGGTTTGCGAGTGCATCGACCTCGCTATTTTGCTCCCGAGGTACGTGAACCAGAGTCCATTCTTTGAAGCGGTGTAATGTGGTTTGGAGTTTTTCTAGGTATCTTTGCCTCCTGTCTTCTTGAACCTCGAAGCTCCCATCACTTGGTTAACTACCAGAAGGGAATCACATTTTGCTTCGATGACTTCTGCCCCTAGGCCTTTGGCCAACTCGAGACCTGCAATCATAGCCTCATACTCGGCTTCATTGTCAGTCAACTTTGTAGTTATTATGGATTATCTAATCATGCAACCCGTAGGTTGTTTCCAAACTATGTCGAGGCCGGAACCTTTCACGTTAGATGCACTGTCGGTGAATAGGGTCCATACCCCCGATGACATGCTCGATTTTGGCAAAAGTTCTTTCTCTATCTCGGCCATGAGGGCGGGTGTAATGTCGGCCACGAAGTCCACCAAAATTTTGGACTTTATAGCTGTCCGAGGTTGATACTCGATATCATACCCACCGAGTTCAATGGCCCATTTGGACAATCGCCTTACAACTCGGGCTTATGCAATATATTTCAAAGAGGATATATTGTTAAAACGAATATACAATGACATTGAAAATAAGGCTTTAATTTTAGAGATGCACTTATCAATGCGAGGGCCAATTTTTCTAAGTGCGGATACCTAGTTTCAGCGCTCACCTAAGGTCCGAATTACATAATAAATAGGGAATTGCGTACCTTACACTTCTCGAACCAACACCCCACTTACCACTACTTATGATGCTGCTATGTACAAGTATAGTGTTTCATTCTCGTTCGGGGTGTGAAGCAAAGGCGGTCTTGAGAGATACCCCGTTAATTCCTCCAAAGCATGTTGGCATTCTAGAGTCCACTCGAAGCTGTTTTTCTTTTTAAGAAAGGAAAAAGAGTAATGGCTCCGATCTGAGGACCTTGAAATGAATCGGCATAAAGTCGCTATCCGCCTGGTCAGCCATTGTACTACCTTCACATTGTTCACCGCTGTGATTTCTTTGATGGCCTTGATTTTTTTTCCGATAAACTAACATGCTGCCCAGTTCCTTAACTCTATTTAGACTATACTAACTCCAGCATCATAGATGTCTCCCTATATAACTATCACAGCCTATACATGTATTCTACTATCATGAAAATAGAAAACATAACTACAAAAATATAGAGAATCATGAATACAGAAATATAGTAGAAGCCTAACTATGGATATCTATTCAAATCTTCCATGTGTTCCTGCCAATTGCTGTGTATATGGCTTTTAATATGAACATATTTAATGATCTCTCGGCATATCTGCTCAGCTGAAGTGCTTTAATTTTGGAATCTGATCAGATTTTTGTCCCTCCATAAACTGTACATCAGCATTCCAAACTTGAATCTGCCTTTGAAATCCCAACCAGCTTAGTAATATATTCTAGATAGTGCTTGTGTATGAACACTCAAAGAATAAATGTTCAAACACCCAGTCCTCCTGCCCACAAAAAACACATACGTGAGCTACTTGAATACCAATTTTCTGCAATCGATCAACTGTTGGTAGTCTCCTTTATATGGACAACCACGTATTAAATTTGTGTCTAGGATGTATATGAGGATGTAAGATCACACTTTTCCAGTATACCTTCTGACCCTGAGGAGTTTGTACGTTATAAAGCTTGTTAATACTGAATTTACTATTTGTGTTATGTAAGGTCTTCAGTCTTTCTTGCACACTGACTTGTAGGCTTGGTAAATTCAATATAAACTTCCTTTGTTCAATGATATTCCTTACTACCCAAGCTGCACTCTAAGGTATAGGCCTTGATCTTATCGGGGTTGACCTCGACCCCCCTGTTCGAAACCATGAAGCCTAGGAACTTGCCCGAACCCACTCATAGGCACATTTCTCTGGGTGGAGCTTCATGTTATAGCTTCTAAGGATATCGAATGTTTCCTGCAAATATGTCAAATGATCCTCTTCGCGCAGGGACTTAACTAACATGCCGTCAATGTAAACTTCCATGGATTTGCCTATTTGGTATTCGAACATCATATTAACTAGGTGTTGGTATGTGGCTCATGTGTTGTTTAGCCCGAAGGGAATTACATTGTATCAGTGTGTACCATATTTTGTGATGAACGAAGTCTTTTCCCTATCCTCCGGGTACAGTTGGATTTTATTATACCTGGAGTAGGCGTAGAAAAGTTAGTATCTCATGGTCGGCCATGGCATCGATCAAGCAATCGATGTTAGGCAACGGGAATGAGTCTTTAGGGCATGCTCTGTTTAAGTCTTTTTAATCTACACACATTCCTAATTTATTTCCCTTTATAGGAACAACTACCACATTAGCCAGGCACTCGTGGTATTATACCTCTCTAATTGATACTATCTTGAGGAGTTTTGTTTCCTCATCCTTGATGAATGCATGTTTTACCTCGGACTGAGGTATTCTTTTTTGCTTTACCAGTTTGAACCTGGGGTCGATGCTCACTTGATGGGTGGTTATTTCCAGTGGGATCCCTGTCATGTCTAAATGGGACCAAGCAAAGCAATCAATTTTGTTAATGAGAAATGGAATGAGTTTTTTCTCGAGTTCGGGGGTTAATCCCGTTCCCAGGTATACCTTTCGATTCGGGAGATGTTCGATTAAACCAACGAGCTCCAGTTCTTCAATCATTGATTTTGTCGCGTCCGACTCTTCGGGGGCGACGAAGGCTCGAGGGGTGAGGAAGTCTTCTTCATCATCCTTAGGAACATGTTTGTCTTCTAGTTCATTCGATGTTGAAGGTGTCGATCTCGGTGCTATGTCGTGCACTACGAACATCTCTTTCATTGCATGCTGCTCTCCGAACACAGGTTTTACTATGACTTTCATTGGAAACTTCATCATTTGATGAAGAGTCGACGATACTACTCTCATATAGTGTATCGATGGCCTTCCAAGAAAGGCATTGTACCTCATGTCACCTTCGATGACATTAAATTTGGTATCTTGAATAGTACCGGCCACGTTGACCGGGAGGATGATCTCCCCTTTCGTTGTCTCGCTCGCCATGTTTAATCAGTTAAGGATTCTAGAGGCGGGCACGATCTGATCAAGAAATCCGAGCTCCTCTACCACCCTAGACCTTATTATGTTGGCTGAGCTACCTAGATCCACGAGCACTAGTTTAATTTGAAATTTATTTAAAAAAAAAGAAATTACCATTGCGTCATTTTAAGGACGAGACAAGGGATCGATGTCCTCTTCGCCAAATGTGAGAACGTCCTCAGGCATGTAACTCTGAGTTCATTTTTCCCTAGTGAAGGACTTTTTTGTTCTCAAAACAACGTGTTCTTGTGTGATATCGATTCTTCCAATGATCATGTGGATGACTTGTTGTGGTTCTTCTGTTTCACCTTTCCTGTTCGCCTCCCTTTCTCGAAATTGGTGTTTAGCTTGGTCATTGAGGAACTCTCGAAGGTGCCCTTTGCTGATTAGTCGGGCTACCTCTTCTCGGAGCTGTCTGCAATCATCGGTCCTATGACCGTGAGTGCCGTGATGTTTGCATATCTAGTTAGGGTTCCTTTGTGAAGGATTTGATAATATGGGTTTTGGCCACCTGGTGTCTTTGATTTTACCTATGGCTGATACGATGTCTGAAACATCAATGTTGAAGTTGTACACAGATAACCGAGGTGCCTCTACCGGCCCTGCATACCTGGCGATCCTGACTTTTTTCATGAGTCCCTGGGAACCCTGACCTTGATTTCGATCATTTCGAGGTATGTTACGCCTCGGGGCGTTCCTTCAGTCTTCGATGTATAGTTGTTACTTGTCTTTGCTTGGCCTTGGCTCTTTTTTCAAAAACCTAGATTCCTTTGCAAAGAGCATGTTAGGATACATCGAGCTCGAGGGGATCCCAATTGGTCTTCCTCGACCCTTATCTTCGATTTATATCTGTTGTGTACATCCGCCCAAGTCACGTTGGGATATTGGACCAAATTTTGTTTTAGCTGCCTCGAAGCTATTGAGCTTTGTTCATTCAGACCTTGAGTGAAGGCTTGCACTGCCCAGTCATCGGAGATAGGTGGTAGTTCCATTCGCTCCATTTGAAAGCGAGACACAAATTCCCTTAGCATCTCATTTTCTCTCTGTTTTATTTTGGAGACGTTGGACTTCCTTGTGGCAACCTTGATAGCACCGGCATGTGCCTTTACAAAGGAATCTGCAAGCATGGAAAATAAATCCATTGAGTTTGGGGTGGGTTGTGATACCACATCGTGGCCCCCTTCGACAGATTTTCTCAAAACTTTTTTAACTAGACTGATTCGATCCCGTCATCTTTTTGGCCATTTCCCTTTACGGCACAAGTATAAGCAGTGATGTGCTCGTTGGGGTCGGTGGTCCCGTTGTACTTCGTGATATCGGGCATCCTGAACTTCTTTAGAATGGGATTCGGAGCTGCGCTCGACGGAAATGGACTTTGCACGAACTTCTTTGAATCTACACCCTTCAGAATCGGGTATGCGCCCGAGATTTGATCCACTATCGAATAATAAGTCTCCATTTTTGTGTCGTTAGCTTCTATCTTCTTTTCTCTTGATTCAATCCTCTTTGTGAGGTCCTCTAGCATCTTCATTACAGCGGGGTCTGCAGCTGACCAGTTGTTACTTGAACTTTTCGGTGCCTGCTCGACTCGAGAGGCCGTTACTGGTGCTGCGGTGCTTGAAGATTTTTGTTGGCTTTGTAGCTAAGCAATAGCTACTTGTTGGACCTGTAACATCTCAACTATGACTTGTAGGCTAATCTCCCTTTCCACTCGATAGGGAGTTCTCTGTGCTTCATGTTGATCTCTTCTCCTCACACTTTCGTCTGTATGGGAGCTTGCATCAACATTTTGTGCGTTGCGCGAGCCTACATCAACGGGGATTTTTCCTGGTGCTTTCCCAAGGTTCTGTAGTGGTACACTAGTGCCTGGAGCGGCTGCACTACTTTCTCCATGGAGTTCAATGTCGTCATTTTCGTGTGCATTCATTGCGTTACACATCTTTGACCTGAAATCAAAGATTCTTGGACAAAAAAAGTGTGAAGAATAACTAGTTTTTTTAGAAAACCAGCACTAAAACTATCATTATTATTTTTAGCCCCACAATGCGCGCCAAACTATTTACCTTGAAAATGGTAATTATAATTATATTTGATTTTGTGGTTCTAAAAATATGTGATTTATCTTAATAAAAGATGTTAGGCGATAGATGCTAAGTATGAGTTAAAAAACAAGGTAAGAGTAAAGGAAAATGTTGATATGCAAACTAAGATGTCACAGGACAGGGTCTCGAGCTGGCCAAAGCCGGGCCTCGAAGTCGGGCTAATATGCTAAATAGGAGACGGTCGATGAAAGAATAACAGTATAGGTATTACGCCCCCCAATACGTTGATATTATGTCCTGCAGTATTATATTATGATGATGTTACGCTTTGCAGTATTAAATTACGACGATGTTGCACCCTGTAGTATAGTACGTTGAATTTGTCGTAAAGTAATTGACATCAGTCCAAGGAAAGAATTATTTGGAGATTATAAGGATTATGCCATTTCAAACAAGTGATGAGTAAATTCGTGAAGGTGGGAGGGGAAGCAAGTCAAAGAAAATGAATTTTCGTCCAAGTTTGGCATGTTGGGATAAAATACGGGTCGAGCGTTAATACCCGATATTTTTGGACTAGTACCATACAAGGTACCATATGACCATGATAGTATGATATATATAAAAGGATATTAAAAATATGTAAAATTTTAAGTAATTTGAGAAATATTTTAATTATGCGAGTAATTATTTAATTACCGGATAACGAAACATTACATAATTACCTAATAAGTATATAAAGATTATAAAAAAAAACTCACCCCACCACCACGTGGAAACAAGCCACTAGCAAGAAAGTGACTCATTGTCAAATTAGATTATGTGGAATCTTGATACATTAATTTCAAAACACCACAAACACTTTTAAGACCTCCAAAACACCATACCACAATTCATTCCTAATATTTCAATACTAAGGCATTACCAGAAGAGGGAAACGTTAGAAATTCTTGCAAGAACCCATTTCAAATATTTCAATACATTGACATTACAACCAAAAGAGAAAAATGTTAGCAATTCCTCTTGCAACCGAACGATGCCACCAAGATTTAGCAACGTAAAATTTTGCAGTTCTAAAGAAGTACGGTGTAATATTTTCCATGAATATCATACGAATTTTTCCCTACTCCAGGTATGTTAAGGCTAAGCCTTTCCTTCATTTTGACATGATCTCGTAATTACACAAATTTGATAATGAGGCATAAAGAAAAACATATCCCGGAATTTACGTATATTTTTCGCAGTCTTGTATGCTACAATATTCTCCTTATCGGCACTTCATATTCAATTGAGTATTTCATTTTTCTAGTCAAGAGAGCAAAGATGTTTATATATACAGTATTACAATATTTTCATTACCATCGAGCTATGATCGATGGGCAGGCCCCTATTGGGAAACCTCTTATCAGATGGTAAGATATATACGAAGCCTACTGTGACCGAGCGCCTACGTGCGAGCCCAGTTGGCCGAGATAGAGAGCCTAGTATGGCCGAGCGCTCATGAGTGAGCCTACTACAGCAGAGTAGTTATGTGTGTGTGTGTATATATATATATATATATATATATATATACCGAGCCTTATAGGACCAGACATCTATTTTACTTACCATATTAAGAGAGTTGAGCCAGTATCAGCAGGTAAGCATATCTTCAGATTATCATTGACTTCCAATTACTTGCAGTTATTATGTTATCAGTTCAGTTTCAGTTTTCAGTATATTGCCTTACATACTCGGTACATTATTTCGTACTGACGTCCCTTTTTCGGGGGGCGTTGCATTTCATTTGTGCAGGTTCAGACAGACAGACGCGTAGACCTCCTCAGTAGGTGTTAACCGAGTCCAGCCTTATCGGTATGCTCCACGTCCTTCGGAGTTGTCGGGTCTAGAGCTTTATATACATCTTGTGTGTATATGTATATATGTTATGAGTAGGTCGGCGAGCTGTTCCGATCATAGTATATCCATCAGCAGAGACTTGTAGACATATCCTGTCAGTTAGTGCAATATGTTGGGCTTGTAGGCCTTCTATGTATATTTGGTTGGTTTGTCAACTGCAATAGTTATGACGGCCTTGCGTTATATTGATATTTAGTCAACATTCGCAGTTGTCTTGCAATGTGGCCCATGGAAAAGTTATGATATCACATATTCAAGATCCCTTAGTCGCAAGTTGGTACGTAAGGATATGTGAGGCACCAGGAGCCGGTCTTGCCCCCAGGTTCGGGGCGTGACAAAAAGTGGTATCAGAGCAGTTCTGTCTTAGGGAGTCTACAAGCCTTGTCTAGTAGAATCTTGTTTATGGGTGTGTCATGCACCACACTTATAAGCAGGAGGCTATAGGGCATTTAGGACTGTCAATCTTTCTTCTTATTCTAGATCTTGTGATAGAGCTCTGTTGTAAGAACACAATTGCCTAAACTCGACCTTATTCATAACACGATTATGCCTACACTTAGAAAGATGGTGGGTAAGGAATTGAATGCGGTTGTGAAAGAGTGAGTCAGAAGAACTCGATGAGCTTCTGGATAAGGAGCCTTTTGGCAAGAATATCTATCCACCTTTATGGAAATGAGAGATTCAGAAGATAAATACAAAATTCAACAAGTAAAGGAAGCAAGGTGAAAAAGAGTACGAGGTACCTAGTTAATGAAGATTATCGGTATTCTCAACTCAGGTAGAGAAATATAAGCATTTGGAGTTACCTTGAATAGTAACAGAGGTATGTACAATTGGTCACACCCATTCCAGTTACGCCCGATTGGGCTTAACAGAAGTGGTATAAGAGGAGGACGGGATATAAGGATCTGGTTGGGGTTTGAATAACCCAAAATGGTGGATGAATTGTTTGCGTTAGTTGACAGTTCCAAAAAATATTGGAAATATGCTAATACATCTCCTCGTGGGATACCCAGATGTTTCACTCTAAAATAGTACGGCTAGATATGAGCACTACAAAGATAGCCACTGAAGCCTGGAAGGGATAAGTATTACCTTAGTGCGACTCCGGTACCTAGTAGAGGGAGAATGTTAGGCAGCCAAAGATCCTGTAGATGGAGCCAGGGGAGGTAAAAGCGAAAGAATGTCTTGGTAAAGTTTTCATAATAAAGTGATATATAGAAATATTAGCAGGGAAGTATGAAGAGGGATAATGAAGCATTATGAGTGAAATGTGATACATGGATGGCAACGGTAGAGTGTTACAGAATCTATAGTCAAATTAATAAAGAGACGAGAGGTGATGGGCCTTAAGACAACAAAAGAGTATATGCCATATAGTCACGTCCTCATTTCGAGAAATAAGTTCGCGACTCTAACGTGATTAACAGAAGGAAAAGTTAGACCCAGAATAATAGAAATCAATATGGACTGTTAGACAAGATAAACTAAACATGAATTAGGAACTGAGTGATTTGATAATGCTCAGCATCATCAGAATTTGAGATTGCGTTCCAGCAATAATAGAATGGACAACAGAAGAAGATTTGAAAACATTTCCTTAAAGCAAGAAATGTGAGCAAAGTTAAGCTTAAAGAAATATATGTGTCAGTTACACTAAGTGCCACCATCGCGAGTGAGGAATTTGTTTTCCTTGGTATAGAAGGATTACTGCAAGGCGAGTAAGGGTCATT
This sequence comes from Nicotiana undulata, assembly GCA_005239495.1. Taxonomy (NCBI): domain Eukaryota; kingdom Viridiplantae; phylum Streptophyta; class Magnoliopsida; order Solanales; family Solanaceae; genus Nicotiana; species Nicotiana undulata. Next base: position 5,250 of record ML266952.1, on the reverse strand, counting down.
GATGATGCGAAAGGACGCCAAAGATGGAGAGGAAAAACATCTATAGGCAGGTAGTCGTAGCTCCAAGTCTTAGTACTCCCCTAAATGGGGGATATGGAAAGATAAAGGAAGAATGCAATAAAAATGAAAAAGGGATGAGATTGCACTTATCCAAATCCTACATATATGCTACGAATCCAGAACGTTATGTAAGCATGACGTCAAGAAAGGGAAGTAAGGGTTCCCATCCGAGATGTTATCGATAAATAAGGAGCCAGTACGTGAGGTAAGTTAAGACAAGGAAATAACCCAAGAAAGATTACGCTGAATATGGATATGAGAATGGGCCGACGAGTAGTTAGTTGTTGATTCAGGAAGAGCCTAGTCATGACTAGACAAGAAGTTACAGACGAATCAACAGGTCATGCAAGATAAACATAGTGAACCCCAACATGCGGAATTCAGTCTCGCAAATATGACATCGTGTCCCTTGAGAAATATTCAGATAGACGATGGGTTAGTTAAAGGAACCATATGAGTGTTATGAAAATAAAAGAGAATGTCACTAGGAAGACAATAAAAATATTAGTTCAGAAGCGACCCTACAAGCATAAGGGCATTAAAACAAGTAACTACAGATAATTATATACGGGGAAGAACATCAAAAATCCGTCAAGTATACGATATGATAAGCTCGCATCTTTACAAGAGTCAGAGGGTCGTCCCTGAGTACTTCAGTGAAACACTAGCTGAGGAAATAAGAACAGTGACCTATAGAGGAAATAGTCGCGTAACAACAGCCTCACAACAACATTGTAAGCACTCCAAAAGGAAGTGGCACCTACCGTGGCTAATGAATGGGAAGTGAAATCAAAAGTAATATTCGAGATCATATGAGTCGCACGAAACTTCTGGTATGTGTGGGAACTACGATAAGCCAATTATTCATGAAACAAGTGGCAGAACAACCAGGGAAAGCAGTTGCTTGCAAATAATGAAAGTTGAGAAGTAATTAGAGGAATTATTCAATCAATGATCCAGAGATAATTACATTATGAATGCACCTATGATTTCGGGGTATTATACAGCCTATATGACCGTAGAGGACTTTGGTATAGATAAAGGATTGAATTGTTAGATGATGGTATCATGAATATTCTGTAGCTTCCATGAAAGGCGAAAGTAATAACTAATGCCATAACCCGCAAATCGAAAGATAGCTTAAGCCTACATAAAGGTAGATTAGAGGGAAGAGAAAACTAAAGAGTTACACCAACTAAGTATATCAATAGTATGATTATTGGACCTAGAAAATTATAGACCTCATGATTGAGAGCATTACATGCTCACTCTTAATATCAGAGGTACAACAACCATATTCAATAACGGCCCTACGATAGAGCCAGTTAGTAAAGTACCAGCCTCAAATGAAGTAAGTATGAAGCTCTCACCATATATTATATGCACCAGAGGTGCAAGTATTATAATACAGCTTCAAATTGTGGATACGAATTCTACCTATGAGGAAGGGAGACCATGAAAGAGATAGAATATGTAATGCAATATTTTAAGGTAGTAAGGTGAAGGTGAACAACATACGAAATACTCAAATGCAGAAGGTTGTGAATAGTCCATACTTCGAATAAAATGCTAAGAGTGCGGGGATTCAATATCTAGGAATGGTAGCGGCATTATCAGTAGCATATCTTCCATCTTATGGTTTCTAGGTATCGAGAGGTCTAGTTAAGAGAGTAAAAGAAGAGTTTAGGACCATGTGATGTCTTGCTTGATGTTCCAAAATAACATAAGGATATCTATGATGCAAGCAAGTTGAAGAAAGGTTGTGAGTAGTATAAATGAATATGTGTAGGTCACAAGCTAAAGTATGGTAAAGCGACAAGGTTTTAGGAAGACAGGAGTAAGGATAAGAAAGGGCCAGTGAGAAGGTTATGAGAATTTATAAGTCCTCCGGATTAAGATCATGAAAACAAGAAAGTTGATGGTTTCTCTAAGTTATAGAAAGGTCAATATAGCCTTAATGAACTCAAAGGAGTCTAAGACTACTAGCATTTTGAAGAAATGGAATGATGCCATAATAATAGAATGAGGGTGAAATTGTGAAAAATAAAGGATGATGTTTGAGCCTTCGATTGAGTAATGACTTAAAGAGGATTTCATGAATTGTACATGATTAAAACACTCGCGTAAGGTGAGCCACATTAAGATGCTATAAAGTACGGTTATGGATGTATAGTATCACCCCTAGGTGGATCAATCTAATTACTCCAGATGTCCCCGGTGAGACGCGAGCCCTAGCGGCGATGTTACATAAAAGACCAAGTTATTAGTGGTAGATGATGAATCAACATTAAGGAAAATCAACAATAGATGGATAAAATTTAAACAGTATGAGATGAGATTAGACCATCAGTCTTAAGGGTAAATAATTAGAGTAACGGTGAGTTTGTCGCAGACCTCAGTAACGATAAATCAAAGTAAGAATTATGGTATAGTATGACCTAAGTAGATGCAGTAAAGTCATGCGAATGGATAACCAGGTCTATGAAATAAGATATAGCCATATTCGCAAGTTCTACAAAGTACCGAGCGAAGAACTTCAGTACACCTATAGATGCCCAGAGAGGCATCCTATTAAGCATTGTATATGTTTACAAAGTAAGGCCTAGAGATGTTGTTATATCCATATTCGAACTTACAAAGGAAGTCCTAAAATAATGCCCGAACGAGTCCCTGAGTTGTTATATTTGTGGAAATTCTTAAAAACCGACCTTGATTGTGAAAAAGTACCCCGGGATTTGAAAGAACTTAATTTTTCCAGAAATTTGGGTGTTATGCGACGCACTATGCTATCGCATAACATGTATGCGGACCGCATAGTGGTCGCATACACGGGAAGATCACTGCCCAACTGAAGGACAACTATGCGGTCCAATTTGTGGGCGCATTTCGGTTCTGCGGACCGCATGTCAGGAATGCGATCGCATTCCTGACCGCATATTCGACACGATCTTTTAATTTTCTAAATTTTTATACCCGACCCCGGTTTCATTTAACCCTGCCCCCTTTCATTTTAACTGGTTTCTAAACAAAATAGAGAGAAGTGAGAGTGGATTCTAGAGAGAGAATTCCTCAGCTTCCCCAAATTGGTCCTCCATCTCTACCCAAGTTTGGAAGTTTATCGAGTAGTAGTCATNAGTAGAGTAATCTTTCACTAAAAAGGGTTTAGTCAATCTAAGGGATCACATAGTGTTTGATAAAATGCTCAAATGAATTCGAGACTCCTAATTCTAAGGTAAATATGTCGCATTGTGAACTAGATTGACGGTGCTAGGTGGTTCGGTGAATTGCGATATAAATTAAAAAGGGAAACTCGAATCCAGACATGTATGGCTAACTTTAATCTTTGTAAAATCGCTTTGTGGTGTTCGAGCATACGGTACGTGTATTGGTATGAATATGTGCAACTGGTTGTCCGAATTGTGTTGAAGCGTGGAGTGTATTACTTGTCTGTATTTAGTTGATCACCACACTACTACGTTATGTGAAATGATGCTAGTAGGATAATGAATCCAAGAGTATGAATGTATATGCTAAAGGTTGTGCAACAAGTAATGAAAATGATTTTTGGGGTGATGTAATTGAATAAAGAGGTTGTGTTAATATCGTATATGATTCACTGTTTGGTAAGGTTTGTTGTGGCACGATTTTCTTTTTTATACGTATTGTGGGTTGTAACGAAGCTGTATACTTATTGCTGAAATCTTCTGTGATTGAACTGTGAATTGTCATCGTTGATATGAGATATGATTGATTGGTGGGATCGGGTTGCGCGCCGCAACAAGAGGGATAAGGGTGATATATGAGAAGTGATAAGGGTGTGATTGTGATTGCCCGGTGGGATCGGGTTGCACGCCGCAACAGAAACACAACAAATGATTGTGATTGTCCCGTGGGATCGGGCTGCACGCTGCAACAGAAACATAATAAATGATTGTGATTGACAGGTCGGATCGGGTTGCGCGCCACAACAAAAGAAATAAGGGTGAAATGTTGAGAAGGGACAAGGGTGGAATTGCGATTGTGATTATGATGAAGTGAAAATTGTGGAACTTTCATTGTGTATCTTTCTATATCTTCTGCAGTGATTGTGTGACTCTCTGTCTATCTCTTGCCTGTGCATTATTGAGTTTACTTAGAGTAAAGTTTGTTCATACATACCAGTACAATTCAAATGTATTGACGTCCCTTTGCCGGGGGCGCTACATTCTTGTGATGATTGTAGGTGGTTCTATAGCAAGTACTCCAGCCCACCGACAGTAGTGCCTCCTCTACGTCCTATCAGCTATTTTGGTGAGCCCCTCTCCTCTCGGGGCCTAGTGTGGTTCATGCCACCTCTTATTCCAGATTTTTATTTTGGTATTTGTGTAAGGTATAGTCGGAGCCTTGTTACCGACAAGTATTATATAACTCCTTCGTACTCTTAGAGACTCCGTAGACAGGAAATTTGGGTCATGTACATATGTATTTAGGGCAGTATGACTTGTAGACCACGTAAGGTAAAACTGTGTGTTATGTATATTTTTTAAGTATTGTACCACATGTTGGTAATGACAGAAATCTATGATTTAATTTCAAATTGTAAGAATGCGTCTTAATTATAATTGAATAATGTACATCGGAAATTTTGGGATAATACGTGGGAGGGGAAAAGGAATCTAGGTCCGCTTGACTGGGGCTACCGGGTCGAGCGCCGGTCGTGTCCCTTGGTTTTGGGGCGTGACACTTGCAGGCCTTGGGATACACTATTTATGATCAATGATAGGTTATAAATGAAGAACAAGTAAAAGAAAGCAATAAATGCAAGTAAATGAGCTAATATGAGAAATAGAGGATGTTTGATATTAAAGTAGAGAATATTCTTGTGTTTTGTATTCAATGTATTGTGTGTTACAAAATGACAAGAGTTCCCTTTATATAGTTGTATCGTACTCAGTCACAGGGCTGCATCCCTCGATCCCTTGTGTTGTTCCTTACGTGGGTTCACGGGCCCGTATCCTCCAGGGTCGACTTATTAGACCGTCCTAAGTCAAACCTCGGAGAATACTTTGACTTTTACGTGAATCGGCCACTATAAAATAGACGTCAAGTCGTCCTTCCAGATTTTAACTGTATACAGATAGTCCCCGCGCTTCTGATACGCTCAAATTACACTTCTAAAATAGTGTAAAGCGGTCGAAGTCAAATATAATA